>JALIZH010019266.1:0-15109 GCA_030522465.1 Rhipicephalus appendiculatus
TCACATTCCTGCTGTCAAAGGAGGTTTCAATCTGGCAGCCTGCCCGTGTCAAGAAATGCGCGCTTAAATAATCGTTGATGCGCTGTCGGACGCACCTCGTGTGAGGTAATGGACCTCACAAGTAGAGACAGTGTAACATGCGAGCAAGAAAACATCCGCGATTATTGATTCAAACGTCAGTTCAGCGAATTTTTCATCGCAATACAGTTGAATGCCAGCTACGGGTACGCATTAGCGACATAAGTAGGCGCGGCGCGTGCGAAGAGTTAAATTTAGAGCTGAATTGAATACAATTCAAATAGTGATCGTAGCGAATCGAATACGAATACGAATGACTTGCTATTCGAATAGTTTTCGAATAGCTAAGTAACAATTTGCAAGACAGGCCTAGAACTCCACAACTTTTTATTTAGGACAAATACTCACCAATCTTTAACAAAGTAACGTTATCGTTAAATTTAATGAAAGAAGGCATACCACAATTATGTAAACTGGGGTAATCTCGTATACCGTGGAGACTAGAGCCTTTTTTTTTAAACTGTAGGATTAACACAGCAGTTACTTCAGTATTCTAGGTGGTGCTTTGTCAAAATATTTTTAATAACAGTAAGATATAAAAGTTCAATATTTCATGGATGAACATCATGAATCTCATTGTAATGGTAGTTCGTTGGGGACACAGTCGATTCGGCAACACTGGAGTTTAAAGCAAGAAGTCCTTCATCCGGAGATTAGTAAAGCTTCGATAGTCCAGCGAAAGCTTGAATGCATGCACATTGGTAATTCATTAAGCAAAGCAAGAAAAATGATCATTTGCTCTTCCAACGTGTTGCACCTTTGGGGTTTTCCTGTTGCCGCTCAGTATTCGAACAGTATTCCAAAGATATTCGGTAGTTCGAATATGCGCAATTCGATTATAGTATCGAAGTCGACTAGATCGCTGACATTATTCGAAATTTTCGAATATTCGCGGACCTCTAGACGTAAGTTGATATTTTGTCGCTTTTGGTCAACCGTGATGCCGACAGTCTTCCAGCGTTGCTCGAATTGTCTTGCCATGTGAAAATTGACTTTGGCTCTGTAATCGTCATTACAGCAAAGATAAGGACAGGGTTTTTAGGAACAGTAAACATAGCGTGCGCGAGAAGAAGAGAAAAACGAGGAATGGCGCATGGCACAGGGAGCTTGTCTTCTTCCGCTGGAATAAAGGGCAACATTGGGACGCCCTGCTCGGTCTCGTCACGCGTATTAGCCTTGAAGCCCGGTTTCCCTTAAAACGAAGTGTTCGGATTTTACATGGGTTGTGAACGAATATTTACTTTCAGTGCGTTCAAGGCAATGTAAAGAATGTGCGCAGAACCAATCACGTCGAATAAAACGAACATTTCCTAAGATCTTTTTTCGCGCTAATTGTGCAGCGTCAGCCATAAACAAATAGTAGAATTTGTGGAGGCCATGAAATCTACTTGAGTCACTCCGACGGAAGGTTTCACCACTACTTGAAAAATGTTTAACAACGATTCGCATTACGGTTGCAACAAGACTTCAAGATGCCGGTTTCATACTCCTTGCATTATACGCGACGCTACTGTGGTCAAACACCTGCCCTTGCCCGTGCTCGTTTCTTGGGCCGCGGGATGACCAGAATCGTGACGGCTTGTCCAGCGTTCGGGAGGTGTCGCTTGTCTCCCGAGGCAAGGCTTCGGCGCGGATAGAAAGGTTAGACGTCACGGAGGACATGCTCCTTGGCAGACATGTAATTGGGAACGGACGCGACGTCCGGTGACGGTAACGGAAGGCCCGCGGCTGTCAAAGATTGTCGCGAAGCTTTACCCCCTCCGGCTCGCTGGGATTGCTCGAAGCAGTGCGACTGGTACATTGACGTGTGCGGTTGGAATCACACTTGCGCCGAGTGTAAGAGCACGTGGCTGTGGACGCTGTCGCCGTACGCAGCTGCTATCTGGAATTAACCGCAAGCTTCCGTTAATTACTTGAATTATTGCGTAATAACCTAGCATGCAGGCATGAACTACGTTTGGTATCATTACAGCCTAGGTCTCTGCATATATTTGCCAGAAACTGTGGCTGAAGCAGCCGACTAGCCACACTAAACAAGTGTGATTCAGACTATACTACGCTTCGCTTAATGTGCAGAATCAATGAGTAAACAGAAGCAGGGATAACGGCACTATACGCTCATTTTTTCTGCAAACCGAACAAAGAAATCTCAAACTAAACTTGCGCGTGAATTGTAGTCTCCTCTATCGAAGCAAAGGATCTTCCTGATCAAATATCCCAGGACGTTCGACTGCTTCCTTGAATTCTCAAGTTTTCTCATGTGTCGATTACTCTCGTTGTTTCTCATGCACTGGGTAGGTGTGCATTTCATGCCCGAGATTGGGTACGTGGAACTTTGACTCAGGCCGTATAGAAGCTTCAACTACATACAGAATTGGGGCGTATTTCTCCCTCCGCTCACCGCTCCTGACCATTCTACCCGCGGCAGGAAGCAATCATTGCATCTATCGCCGCTATAAAAGGGTGTCGCACAAGCAACAAGGTATATCGTACGACCGGTAAAACAAACCATATGCAGGGGACTGTTTATTTTACCTCTTCCCGATCGTGGCAGAAGTCACGCGCCTCCGCCCCGAATTACCGGAGCAGCGGCGACGTTTCGGCTATAACAGTTTTGCTCTCCCCAGCAGCTGTCCTCCTGATACCGAATATTGCTGCTGAAGGGGGGTGACGCGGATGCTCGGCCAATGCCTACTGGGTAAGTATACAGATACCCATCTCCAGAGTTGCAGCTTTTCCCACGCCAGAAGACGGCAAATGGTTCCTCGTTGAGATGCCAGGTATCAAAGTCTTATTAGACCCACAACTGAGAGGCTGCATTTGAAATAGCCCGTGGATGGCGCAAGGGTTATCGATGCATGCGATCTCTTTGATCTTACCTTACATACACTGTACACGGAATGGTTCTTGCGGGCGACGTCTTCTAAGCGAAGCTTGGAGCGCCTTAAGCGAGAGGTTGTGTAAAGAGGTGGCGTAAGACGGGTGCTTCGCATCCCTAAGCATGTAGACACGCTCGTGCTCTAATTGCTTAAACAAGTGGACAGAAACCTTCTGCATCTGCGCACCTCCTGATCTCACCAATTACACTCGGAAACATTTCGACCACACACGCGAATCCAGCATCGCTGTTAATGCGCAGCAGCCCTCCCATGTTGGCACCCCGAAGTGCCGCGTGTCTTGTGGTTATAAATTACGTGCGTGATTACATAGATCATTTGAAATGGCACGGTGTTAATCAGCAGTGCTAGAAACACGCATTCGATCTGCAATTGACAGCAGAGAGGAGCGCTTGTGCGGGTAGCTCTGTCACTTTACCTTCGTGGTGCGAAATGCATGTATTATTTCGAGACGCTCCATCGTACGTACAGGCAGAGTGTGGGGCGATTTGAGGGATGACAAATTGTATGGGTGAATTGGACAAACAGATATAAATTACTCGAAAGTGTTTAACGAGACGTGCGAAATAACCACTGTGTTCCGTGTTCCGTTTGTTCTACTACCCTCCCTGACACGATCATGAAGAAGAGAGCGCTTAAGAAAGGTAACATTCAGTACAGATCATCAGCTCTTACAGATGTCATTCCTAATACGCAGGTGGACGCTGCCACTTGAGGTAGTTTGCGCGCTTTTGATAAGTATTGGAGGGTTTGGGGCACTAATCGGTGACACTGAGTTAATGTTATGAAAGGGGCTTATTTCTGCAACCCACAAGCAAGCACGCCGCATGCACCGTCGTGTTGGGAGTGGTTAGTGGAGAAAGATTGAAGAGAGCGGGAAGGAAAGATTACCATGAGAACCCGCAGAACCAAGCGCCTAGTTGAGGCACTTCTCTCCCCAATAGAAAAACCGGTTGGTGCCCGGTGTCGTTGGGAATCGAAGCCAGTACTACCAGTATTAAAGGCGGACGTTCTACTACTTGACCATCGCTGCAGTTTTTATGCACGGTTGGTGAATTTTCTCTTCAATCTCTTCTTTGTACACAATTTGAAACAACGGCTCTCTTGCCTACCTCAAGATAGAAACAAACATCTACGTTTCAGAAAACACTGCCTTCTCAAAGCGTCTCGCCTATACCACGTTGATATTTGAATCGGCCACTAGACCGACCGACGGAGGCTTGCACCACAAATGAATACGTGGGAACACCATAGCCTGTTGAAGAGCTCATAAATTTTCTTAACGAGGTTCGTTATTGCCCGAAACGAATGCCACCACACCTTATGCCACAATGAATCGCCACTAATACAGTAATAGTCATTGAGTTTATATGCCCACTCATCTGACAATGTTGCCGAAGATAACGTCGCTGTAATGTTTCTGAGGTGTGAACAACGCGGAGCAGTTTCACTTGCCGCACAGACACTAGCTATTGACCTCTCGAACTTTTCTTCGAAGGGTCGAGCATAACGCAGCACAGCAAAACGAGTGGCCGCATTCGTTGAGTCGCACTTCATGTTGCTACAATAGGCGGCAATATACACTTACGTGTCAGAGTTCTTTCATACAGGCTTCAAGAGCTGTTCGCCGACAGATACCATTGCAATGTGCTTATTAAGCTGTCAAGGAAAAAGGGGCGGCTATAAATTTCTACACCAATCGGCACGCGCCGACAAGTGGCTTACGTCTTCATGCGGCGTTAAATCAGCGCACGTGTGAACCCCGTAATCAACTTCGTTCAATACTCCGCCATGATGTCTGGGCAGATGTTACTTCGCAATGACCGCCGAGTAACTCGCGGCTGAAGAGAGCTGTGCAGTGGTTCGAAATAACTTGGAGTGGAATATCAGTGCCCACATATGAGGTGCAGTGGAAAGATAAAATGAACGCGTGTATATTAGCACAACATTAAAACGGCTGCGCAACATGAACCATGGACGTGTCTGTCTGTGGCGCAGAAAGCAACGAAGGCGTTGCTAGCGTACTTGAAGTCAACAGGTCTCTGCGACCGCTTCTAGACCTGATGTGCACATTTAAGTGTACCGCGACTAGTGTTTGCTCTCTCTCTTCTCTCTTATCTCTCTTTTCATCCCTCTACTCCTTTCCACCGTGCAGGGTAGCGAAACAGAACATGTGTCTAATTGGCTTGGCTAACTCTCTTTCCATCTCGAGCGCTTCAACTGCTGCACGTTGTCGTCTGCACCCCGACGTACGGGATGCAGACGACAACGAGCACACATCAATCACACGCAACTTATTTCTCTAGAAGCCGAGGCCAGTACCAGCCCTTTATCGGCGATAACATGCACCCACTTGGTTCTCTCGCTCTGCCTAACCCGAACCGTGGTTTGCCTATTCACCACAGAGCGCGCCTTTCCCATATGAAAGGACACGTGCCGTTTCATCCGGTATACAAGTTGTGGAACTGTAGCGCAATGGAATAACTGAAAAACTCAAGTCTCTGTACTCAACAATGGTCCGAGCTGTGTGCTCTAGATTGCACAACATCTCAGACTCTTTCCTCCCACTGGCAGCGGCCTGTAGTCAGTGCGTGACCCAACAGGTTCTCTTTAAGTGGTCTTCGGCGAGGCGACGCTGCTGAAAAACAACTTTCATTCATATTTCCGCTTCAGGCACAGATATAATAAACACTTCCATACTTCTTTCCGAGCAGCTCGCAAGCTTATCTATTTCGCATACAAATGAAAGTTTCAGAGTACGGGTCAGTAATAAAGTACGCGAAAAAGAAAATCGAACGAGCGCATAGGGTAAAAATAAATAAGCGAATAATCGTGTCACTAATTAGCACACGTTTCATCGATAAGTGTTGCCGTTTCGTACGTGATCGCATTGCCGAAGGGCAGCAGAGCTGCGCAGCGATATAGGCGTGGCTGTTTGCGCTTACATCAGTATGCCGGAACCTTGACCTGTGGTGCGTAAATGGGTGAAAACTTGAATGAACGAAGTCTTTCCTGGCGTAGATCACAATCTCACACGTGTACGCCTGTGACGTAGTGTATTCGCCGTAGAACACCTTGCGATCACCTTGAGTCCAGCGTCTGCGTGCCGGTCATTCTTCAAGCGCCCACGAACTGAACAACGCTTTAAGATCACTATAGATTGTTGGCGAATCGTGATTCGCCGACTATCAAGTAGGTAGCGCATGGAGGTCAGCACAAGCTGACATATTTGGAAAGTTCGGCTTCCTGCGATCTACTGGCCTATCAGAACGACTCTAAGCGGAACGTTCTCGTGTTTCTGGGTGTGTGCGGCTGCGTTTTCTTTTTGTTTTTTTTCTTTATTTCTTTTTTTCTCTCTCTCTCTCTTTCAACCCCCTATTCCCCAACCCCAGTGCAGGGGTAGCATACCAGATACTACCTTCTGGTTAACCTCCCTGCCTTCCTCTCTCTCTCGGTACGGTATCCCTGCTGTCCCCGCCGCAGTGATCTAGTGGTTATGGCGCTTGACTGCTGACGCGAAGGTCGGGGGATCAAATCGGCCGCATTTCTATGGAAGAAAAATGCTAGGCCCGTGTGCTTCGATTTACACGCACGTTAAAGAACCGCAGGAACAGGAGAGAAAGGAAAGGCAGGGATGTGAACTAGCCTAGAAGGACCTGTATGTTACCCTACATTGGGGCGAAAGCCCTCCGGAGCCCTCCACTACGGCGTTTCTGATAATGATATCGTGCTTTTGGGACGTAAAATTCCAACAGTTATTAGTTTCCTTTCCCGAATGATGAGAATCCCATGTCAGCTGTCCGTGCCTGCAGTCCCCAGGGAGTCGTGTCAACCTAATGCTTTCTACAGGTAACAACAGGCGCGCCCGCTTTAGGTCGCGACGCTGCGCCTGTATAGGCGGAGGCCGAGAACCTTTGCAAACGAGTCTTCAGAACGAACACGAGCGTGATATGAGATATATGCAAAGGCCGAAGAGACGTTCAGAGCTCAGATTAATCTATCTAGATGTGAAAGCAAACCATATCAGTGTATACCTAGTGCCTTGCCCTCGCTACCACGTTTTGTGGATGGTGAACGGTAGCTGGCGCTGCCCTGGCGTATCTGCTCGCATGCAACCAGCTATAGTAAGTGTTTTCTTGTGTTAGTTAACTGATGACTAATATAGGCAAGTGTTGGCTAAACTTGGTTAGTGATCGCTAATGCCGGCATAGCGTTGTCTTAATATTGGAAAATAAAGTCTGCTAGTGTCGTCACACGTTCGCTAATGCAGGCTAATCACTGTTTTAATGGACCACACTGTCGTCATTCAATATAAATCCTATTATACCGTGCCCTACACTCATGCAGCAACCAGAGATGGGCTCGCCTCATCTTGTCTATTTCACGCTTCCCACAAAGGTCCACGAATACCGCAACGCAGCGGCGTCATATTCTCCAGCCTGTAAACGCGCGTTATGCCTCGAACCATCTCAGTCGTAACGAGCCTGCACAGACCCTGCTGCGCAGCAGGTGAACCAAAGTCAACAGAGCAAGTGACACGTCTACCAAGATGCGATTGCGTCCGAGTCGTTTTTCCTTATACACCGAAGACAAATATAGACGGCGCTCGCGCATCCAGCGGGATTCCGTGTGGCGCGGCGCATCGTGTACCGTTTCACTGGTCGCTGTCAATCACACCCGCTTGCTATCAGCTTTATGTTGCTCTTGCTCTGTCGGGATCGTCTCGAACTCGGCGGCTTCGGGCGGGATCATCACTCGACTGGCGTCTGACGTCTTTCCACCAGCGGCCTTTCTATCGTGCGACACAGTGACCGCGCTGCTCGGGTAGCATATACCACGGCCGCTTGATCAAAGCGCGCACGGCGCTTTGATCCAGCGGCCGCGCATATACATACATTATAACTATAAGCGTGCGCAGGGTTCCCCTTCAGGGGGGGGGGCGAAGGTTCGTCGCAGCGCCCCCCCCATCCCTATTATGTCAATGTATGGGACTGACTTTGCGCCCCCCCTACCTAATAGCCAATGTCAATGTATGGGGCTGGCTTTGCGCCCCCCTTCTCGCCCCCACTGCGCCCCCCCTCCGCGCGCACGCCTATGAGTATAACAAAGAACCGCGTTGCTCACGCTGGCATGGTCCACTATGTATATTCTTACACCGTGCGTAGTCATAGCAAGTGCCTTCTCTCCGCACTTTCGCGTTTCACACTCCAGTCGCCTGCGGACTTGAGAAAACGAACGTGGTCGTATATCTGGCTGTGGCGTCATGGGTCTCGAAAATCGGACGCTGAACGGCTTTGGCGCCGTCTCGTTAGAGTCGCTAAAAATAATCTAACCTCGCTGTTCGTGAGATGCGCGCTGGATCCTGTGTCTCTACGGTGCACGTTTGATTGGCGGTTGTTGTATAACGTGATACGCAAAGCTTGATTGAGGACCCAGCTACATTTCTTAACGCATACATTGTTTTCAGGGGGCAGACAGCGAGAGAATAGACGTCTTTATATTAGAAGAGAGCTCGGGAAGGGCACCCTTATAGTCCAGCATGCCTTGAACTCCGGCCGCGTCCTGGGCCCTATACCGGCCTTATTCCCGGTGCAGAACCGTGTCATATAATGCTGCCATAACTACAGCATACTGCGGCAGACGACGAATCGTTGGTGGGAAAACTCGGTGACCGCTGAATATCAGAACTGCCGTCAAAAGTACGTTTTAGATACAATTAAGACTTAATAGGGCTTTTTGAGGGCCTAGTTGGTGCATGCTGACAAAAAATTACATAGCGCAAGAAAAACGCAGCACACACAAGTCCCTCGTATATCTTCTTTGTGTGCTGCTGCATTTTGTTCTTGCGCTAAGTAATTTTTTGGCAGTTAGGATATGCGTCATTCCACTTCAGAGTATGCGCCACCTCCCTTCCTGTGAGATCAGGGGTGAGACATATCGTAAAACGGAGCATGCGGGCTGCTGAACTGGTATAGGCCTACTCATCTTGGCCATTGTCTAGCACTAACATTGTACCCCCCAGGAATTGTACATGTACCCGTTAAGCAACAGTAACTGTTATTTTCACCAGCTTCACTGGCTAACCGCTTTCGCAAGGCAGGCTTGGCGAGTCAAATTATTGTTGCTTTTTACGTTTAAGGAAACTTCTGATTCAAGTACACTCGTGCGTGGAGTCTGACCAATCCGTTACAGTCTCGACGAAGATAAAGTTAGAAAGAAAAATTATTGCTCTCATTGCTTGCCAATACAACAAATTATACTGAACTTCGGTATTTTATTAGTGTCACGCGTTGCCTCTGACCTCTGTCTAGAGTATTTTTTTACCATTATAGAAGTAAATAAACACGGTTGCCGTCAGTCACGAGAGCACTCCTGAGTGCTCGTGGTCCGACGCGTGATATTCAGGGTAATAAGAAGAAATCCAGAACGTCGATGACGAACGGCAATGAATTCTCCACTGCGCTGACTAAGAGCAGCAGCATGAAATCCCCCCCCCCCAAAAAAAAAAAAAACAAAAAAAGAAACAAAGAAATAACGTGCCGCAGGGGATGTCACGACCCACGCTGTCTGTAAACCACTTGAATTGATGAGGGACATACTACAGTACACAAGCGCCAGACACCTACGCCTGGGTCGCGAGGCAGGCCATCCGAAACATTTCGTCAAGGTCGGCGCAGAATCACCGCTGCTATGAAGTGTACTTCTATTACGACTTCCTCTCTGGCTACAGAGGATGGATGAACGCCACAAGTGTGTCTGTATCTTTTTGCTTCATTTTTCTTTTTCTTTTTTCAATACCGAGGTGTACTTCTCTCACTCTGGCCTCTCCACGTTTTATTTTTCTGTTTTTAATGGGCGTAGCGAGAAGAGAAGAAGGGGAATCCCGATTTCCCACGGAGATGAAGAGAGTGGTGGCGCCACTTGCGTCTTCCCAACTTCGAAACAACTCAGGCGCACAAAAATACAAAAGAAAAAAGAGCGAACAAGAAACTAAGCCCCGGTTCCAACAGTGAACTTGTTTACACGAGTTGTAATTGCACCTCGAGTCGCAACGAGCACGTTGATTATCAATGCTAACACGGTGGTTTATGGCACGCCTAGCATCGTTCTGCTCGTTTACGTATAATTATACTAGTATCACAAGGTCATCTGGAAGAACCTTCTGGATGTTGTCCACGAAGCGCCACCCTTATGCGTATCCATCAAGCTTCATCGGCTAAATCAGCAAGGCTTGAGAAATGTGGCTGGGATTGCTTCAAAACATAGATCGCGCTCGAGCTTGGCGACATCTGCTTTTAACAGGTCGACCACGGCCCGAGGGTGTGTCTAGGTTAGCCGAGTATCTGGAATAATCAGACTACAGATCTCTGAGCCACACTTGAAGAGCCGCTAAAACACTTGCATTTGAAACACGAGAGAGATGTTTTCTTTCTCGCCTTCACTATCCATTCTACAGGCACTATCTCCTTCTTGCCACTTAATTCTTGGCAAAACACGTGGACAACATCCGCACCAACTGTTGAGCCTGCCAGCATCGCGCCCTTTTCGGCTACACACTCTTACCTCCGCTTGCGCAGTCGTAACGCTCAAAACGAAGTAAAACCATTCGGTCGCGCATGGTAGTCATGTCAGACAAGGCAGAACGGGCGCACGACTTCATGCAAAGCAGGGTAGGAGACAATTCACAATTAATATCCCTCGCATATGGAGGAATCGCGAGCTTATTTCTTCATAACGTCCTACGAAGAGTGCTGACGTCACTAATTGTGCCTAAAAGACCAGAAAGGCCGGGACAGAATAACGCACTGGTTTTTTTTTTTCTTTCAGGCGTTGTCTAGCGTCTGTTTAAACGTACTTTCACCGCGGCGCGCGCTGTCATACTCCACACAGCTCTGTGAACTCCTCTCCCTCCTACTATTTGAATGCATTCGAAATGCGAGTACATCATATTGTACGGAATGCTTCTTCTTGTTGAGAACGTATATTTTGTAGGACTTCTCTTGGCCATTTCAATGTATCTTTTACTGCAACTTCCCGGACACACGTCGAAAGACAACTTTCGAAGGGACATTCGTCACGCTCATTGCGTGAAGGTCACAATGTCGCACTTTCGCTCGACCGTAACTCAGCATCAAGTGAATGGACGAACACGTTCCCGACCAACGCTACGCGAACGGCAAGGACCGGAAAGCTTGACGTACGTATGGGTCTTCGTGATGTATGCGTGAGTGACCGGGTCGCCAAAGCCTTCAGTAAAGAACAGCCAACCACAGGTCACGTTCTATGTAAAGAAGCAGAAGCCAAAACGAAAACGAAGCTTTGGAAAGTGCCGTCGCCGTGACGTTAATGGGTCCAGTCACTGCGAACGCAGTATGTCACCACCTACAGCGCACCGTGCGTCTTCCTGGCGTCAGTGTGGCTTGACGTCTCGCGTAAAGCCATGCTCGATGCGCAAAGATTCATTGCGTTGGATGTGGTCCGAGAGCAGTGCGATGCACCTATCGTTGTGCAGGTAGCCAACGAGAGTGTTTCGAGCAAGGTGTAAGCTGTAGGAAAATCACTTCATGTTCACTTGTACTTGGCAACGTTATGTTCTTTCAGTTGAACGTTTTTCCGCCGCCATTTGTTTAACGTGTTGGTCGGAAATTCCATTCGTGAGCTACATGCTTTCCAGGTGCACCGATTCTTGGCTCAATAACCCGTGTAGCACGATGCAGTCCTCAATTGCGAAAATTTATATTTCCTCAAACCATGTGACCTTTGTTTCATCATCGAAACGTCATCGTAGGAATGGCATATTTGTTTTTCTCGTGACCTTCGGTCATACTCAAAACCTACAGCGTCAAGTAGTCCTTATTTCTTTTTACCGATTTGTCGTTGCAACCTCTTCCTTCGTGCCAAAAAGCCCTTGCATTCGTTTGCATCACGTCGCAATCGCCAGACAAGTCGCCCACTGCTTGGAAGCGGGTCTAAGTGGGCCGCCGACGAATAATAACGCGCATCCCACGCTATGTTGTTCAAGACGCAACGAAATCTTGGAAGAGGCTTCCTATGTGCAGCTACAATTCGCTGCTGGTATGTGCGAGTCATGTGTCTGCGCTGTTTCCGGTGTAGTGCTCGCCGCTTTTCACAACTCATCTTTGTCGCTCACGCGTTACCTAGTACCTTTCGCGCATTGGTATGAAATAGTAACTCGGCTTATAATTTACAGAGGAGCATTTGAAAAAAAATCAGCAGATGTAACCTTTATTTTTAGCTGTGAACACTTTACAACGCCGGTAGTGCCTTCCCACATGCGCGATTACGACGCATTGTAACCATTACGATGCCATTATCTCAAATCTAGAGTCACGTAAATTGCCGGCGTAATCTAGCAGAGATTTCCCAAGTCAATGTGCCGTGGATTATGCACGGAGTCCTGTACGGCAGATGCTTTCAGTTTCTGTAACAGCCGCTCAGGGTCACATCGCTTCTACAGAGGCGTATCGGTGAAAGAAATGGATTGTGCATGTCCTAGTGGGTCCAAAATCCATCGCAATGATGACATAGATATCACAGAACCTTACTCACAGTTATGAGATTCATTAGGGAAGTCCTTTGGACGATCACTTAAACATGTGTAACACAGTCGATGAAAACGCGACATTTTTCAAGTAGGCAAATAAATTTCTTCTGCTTGGCCATGCTATCCGAGTGTGACGCACGACACCCACGTAGATGGCTGCACTTTTCGAGCAATAACATATTTATTCCCGGGCATATAATACTCAAGCACTTGGACCATGCGCACTAATAACAGCTCGAGAGATATGACACAGGCCTTGTAAATAATCAACAGCAGTCGAACAGTACATGCGTCTGAATTCAACATTTCGACTAAAAGTGTGCAAAGTCTGCAATAAGCGGACAAGCACCTTGGTGCTTCGACGAGGGCTAGTCCTTTGCCTTGAGAGAAACGTTCGGCCGAGACGGAGGTTCGCCCCTTCACGTCCAAGCACTATATTTCACTTGACTTGTGCTGCAGCGAATTTCGGTCGTAAACCCTGCCATCAAAGACGTATAGACCTTCGTGACTGCCGCGTTGACAGCCGCAAGTTTCTCACGCGGCCAGTTCGTTTGATCCAGAACTCTATTCAGCTTTTCCTTCTCTGTTTTGTGAACTGTCCTTTGGTTTCATGTCGGCGTGGGCTTTCATCAACCACGGGCACACCCTTGAAAGGTAGCGTTCTAACGCTGCCTCTCTTCAACTCAGCGACGGTCACATTTTTATTGGCACGCCGCACTTTTAGCTGCCGTAAATCCATCTTTGGTCAAGCTCAGCTAAGACCGAACGCTGTCGAGTCTTACAGAATGAGCCACGCGGAGATAAAAGAACGCGAAAACATGTTCCGATCGACCTCTGTACGCTTTCATTTGTGGACTATAGTCTGTCTAGTAATGTCGAGCCCCTGCTACCCAACTCGATCGTAAACGGAGAACGTTCATGCTCGTAATCACCATCTTAAACAACTGTTTACCTAGTCCAGAAGCTGCGTGTACCACTCGCTGGAGAACTATCCAGCCAAACACATGCATTACAAAGGAAGCCGCTCGCTTTATCATTGCCCCAGTCGGCTAAACAACTACTGGCGGGCCCTCACTAACGGCGCAATTTATAGCCGAATGTATTTTGTGGGACTGCAGCAAACCAGTTTTACGAATGCTCATCGCTTTCCTGCTATCTCGTTTCACCCATGAACGAAGAACAACACTAAATCATTTATATATTTCACCGGAGAACATCTGAAGTGCCTTACAGCACATTTCAGAAAATTTTGTAAAGAACTGCCCCAAAGGAGGACTGCCCTTCAGTATGTATACAGAAGGAGGGCAGTGTTACGTAGAGATTGCGGATTGCGCACAGGCAGTGTATATAGGCCTACATTTTAATCTAACTGTGCGGCAGGGACGAAACACGAAAGAAGCTATGACAAACAAGGGGGAGTTAGACCAAAATGAACTCTTACAAACTTGCCCAACTTTCCACGTTAGTGTGTACACGGCATGCCAACACCAACACCAAGAATGGTTGGGGAGCACGTAGATTAAGGTATCGCATGCTTGACGAAGAAAATTATCATTGGTGTGAAGGAACAGAAAGTACCGCACATAACGGATATGTATATCTTGAGCATATGAAGCTAGAGGACGCAAGGGCAACCAACTGTGGAGGTAAGGCGGAGTAATCTCTTCGATGGTTGCACGTCCGACCGGTGGAACTGCCAGCTTGTCCCTTCACTTTCATCTCGCTGTTCTGCAAGGCGAAAGGCTATAGGATGCCTCATTAAAAGCAAAATTAACCGTCGGCCGCGTCCAACACGTCTGCTGCAAATGATAATTGCGTGATGACGTCACCATATGACGCAATCATGATGTCATAGATGCCCCAACTATATGACATCATTACGACGTCCTGACGCGATGGTACTTCGCAACACTCGTGTTGACGCCACCGACAAAGGTATACGCCGAACAGGGGGGCAGCGCAAAGCGAGGGGGAGCTGCACAAAGCTTGCAACGCATCTGATCTTGGAGGCAGTGCAAACCGCTCTGTTATGAGCATAAAACTTTCAGGGGGGCGGGGGAGTTTCGATGTCTTCCTTTCTTCATTATATTATTATTATTATTTTTTTTTTTTTGCTGATGTTTCATCCGTTTTGACAATCTACCAGCTAGCCCTTCCCAACGGCTTGTGACTGTGAGCCGATGACACATTTGCCAACCACATGCGCATTGCTTATCCCAACTTTTCCAAAGATAAGGAGGCTCTGAAATTTAGAATTTAGGCAATCACAAAAAGCGAGCTCGGGATTTCCGCTGAGAGGAACAGGCAAGCGCTTTACTTCAATTCGGACGTAATACAGCTAAGTTGAGGTCAGGGTACGTAACGCGTCGGCAACCTTGCTCAACACACTTTTCAAACCTAGCAGTATTTTCACCGTCATTGCCGATAACATAGATGATCGCCTCAACAAGACCGTTCACTATAGGTACATATGCTTCCATTGTTTCTTATTTGCGTCTACTGTCATATACCCCAGCTAAGTGACCTCATCATACGTGTATTCTTAATAAAACTGTTGCGTGCTTTCCAG
>JALIZH010019267.1:0-30457 GCA_030522465.1 Rhipicephalus appendiculatus
TTCTCTTGACAACTTGATGTTATATACAATATGTATACAAGAATTCAGGGCAACTATTTACACCGGGAACTGTAGCTCATAATTCGGCAGAGCCGATAGCGTATAGCACCGCTCTTGGGACCACAACCCCCGTGAGGAGCCGGGAGCCAGGTTTTAACACCTTGGTTGCTCCTCCCCGTTCTCCTCGCGGCAAATCAAAAAACTCTCAGTCCGCTTATTGGCCGACTGTGAGTTCGTTTGCCGACGTCCCTCCTCCTCTCTCTCTCTTCCCTGCAGCATTTAAGCCCCGGTCCGAGAGAGAGAGACGAAGGAACGGCCGACAACGGACATTCAAAACGTGGCCCAAAACGCACCATGGTGGCGCCGTCCAGCTACCCTCATCAGGTTACCCTATGCGGCCGGTTAGCTAGCGGCCCATGCCATCACCACGTGTTGGCATACCGTCTTGCATGACAGCCGCTTCGCGGGCTGTATCCGAGATAGAGAGCTGCCAACGCACTGGACGCTTTCATGCCGCTTCCCGGAACCCCGCGGGCCGGAGGCCACCGCTTTGGTCGTTAAACGATGGTAAACAGACCGCGGCTTTCCCTTTAGAACGGTTACGGGAAGCGGGAGGTGTTGGTTGTCACCGCGTTTATTGTGCTCGAACCGAGCGTCGCTGCGAATTGACCCTCAGCCCCCGGGTGCTTGTTCCTTGGAAGCCGTGCTTTCGGGGGGAAGACACACTCGCCCCGCCCCCCTGCCCGCGACGCCAGACCTTACAATGTGGTAAATTGTGCATTAAGGCCAGATTTGTTTTCTATTAAATGCGAATGCATTTCTTAGTCGGGCTATGTCAGGCGGCGTTGTCCGGCGTTGTCCGCGGAGGAGGAGTAGGATAGGTTGAGGAGGTGTCCGCCCGCCGGCAGGTGTTATCTCTCCGCTCTCACTCCCTCTCCCATAGCAACAGCTGCGGGCGCGCGCGCTTATCCTAGCCCCTAGCAACCGGAGCATGTGGTGCGAGAGAGTGTAGGAGAGGGTAGGTGCAGCGCTTCGCCACTCCTTCTCTCGCCGTTCGCTCTCTCTCCTCCCTGCGCCCCACTCTCCTGTCCGCTCGCGCCTCACTCTCGACCGTTCGCTGGCTGGGCGCCTCTCAAGGCGATGGCAGAAGTCGGCGTCGGCGCAAGAAATGCATTCGCATTTCCTCACGATTCCCTTTGGGGAGGTGGGGGGCATTTTTTTATTCTGTTCTTATTCGCAGATTATGAGCAAGTAAGCATACTTTATGACGACAGTTTTGCATTGGGCACTTTGTCCGACTCCTACGCAAAAATTTAAATTGCATATAAAGGTGCATTGACATCATACCTTTGCATACATTTAGCTAGAAGAATAAGTCATGTTAATTTGCACATTACGAGGGCCATATGATGTGCAAGACATGTGCTTAGTTACAGTGTGTTTGGTGAAGCACATGCATTTTGTGGTATTGTCACTTCATTAGTCACATTACAGCACCAGAACTTGCCAAGGTTGCATGTGCATATTTATAGAATTTAGGAGATGTACCACTTGTGCAAGGCTAATTTAATCACATTGATATGTCAGTTGAATCTGTTGAACCTCGTTGTTGAATCACCTTGTTCCTTCCCTCTGGTTATATTGTTTTACGTTTGGTCGCCATAGTGTTTGTGATCAGCAGACAGTATTCTGACTGTTGGCACAATTTCTGACAAGGTAAACAGGCTGGTACTCTGTCCACGTCTTCTATTGTCGTCATTAAGTGCACTGTTTAATTTTGCCATGAATCAATACCAAGTCGCCCAATCTTCAGTCCTAAACAGAACAGCTGTGGTTGATGAAGAAGCTAGTGTTCTATGTGTTGTAAGTGATAACTGTTGGTGTGTGACGTCCCAAAACCACCATACGAATATGAGAGACGCCGTAGTGGACTCCAGCTTCGGAAAGTTACACCGCCTGGGGGCTCTTTAACATGCACCTAAAGCTAAGTTCGCGGGCCTGAAGCAGTTACGCCTCCATTGAAATGCGTTTAACTCCAAGGTTAATGTTACTAAAATTTGCACCCCTTTGCACTACAATGCTAACTTCACTGACAGCTAAAACTACTTAATGATGGTACACAGGACAAAAGTACACTTCTGGTGATGTTTCGCATTTCTTTACTTTTGTGTACGTTTTGCCCTGTGCACTTTAAGTGAAAAGTTCACAAGCAACTACTTAGCAGCGTCTCACTTTTTGCATTTGTTTCGTGTTCTGTTTAAAGGTCTGCAATAGTTTAAAGGTCTGCAAAACCTTTCCAATAGCGTGCCCATTTGAAAATTTCACATTGTTTAAAAACGACGCTGAGTGGAACCGGCTTTATCCAGCAAACTTAATCCTAAAAGGGTGAGTTGGGTGAGTTGATTTGTATTCAAAGCTACAAAAGTGCAGACAACAATGTGCCACTAGCACCTGAGGTGTAATGCAAACTACAGAAAGATATACACACTTAGTGCAAAAAAAATTACAAGAATAAAGAACCATGCAGTCACAGAATGAGTATGAACATGACTAAAAACGCCATACACGTGTTAAATTGCAGCTGCTAGTACGGCGTTGTCATGTTCCCTTCATTTCTATTTCTAGGTGTGTTGTTGTTTTGATTTCACACTTTATCAACTCAATTCCTGACTGCTTTAAAGGCTCTATAGATTCGCGGTCAAATTCTATTCAACCACACGACATAGCAAGCCCTAGGATCCAATATGGCAAGCCACCAGCCACTACTTGTAGGAAATTTTATATTTTAGGCATGTGATTGCCTAATTTCAAGTTGAGTTTGCAGCCGTGGTACTGGTATTAATTTTCAATGTGGTAATTATACACAAGCCAGGAAGTGAGGAATTAAAGATGAAGAACTTTTTAGGTTGCAGATGACAGTGGCTGGCATGGGAATATTGTAAATATAGCTGTTGTAATTATGTAGAATAGAAGTATTGGTGTATCACAGTTGTGTGATAATGGCGACAAATCCCCAAGTACATTTCTAGAAAATGGCGTTTGTTTTCAGATATGTGTGAGTAACTATGTGCAGCCATAAATGAATGCGATGTTGTCATTTTGTTGGCATGGCTGAACGCTTTTACTAATTGTGGTAAGTGGATCTAAAATCAACACCACAGGTCTATTTTGGACTTTTCTGCAGAAAATAGAACTGCACGATGATGTGTGACATGTTTTGATGCCATAGGGCAAACTAATTCAATTCAAATCTACAACATGCCTCCCTGCATGGTTGCATATTTCTTAAAAGTAATGCTAGCCTTATTGTACTAACTTAGTTGCCTTTTTGTGTAGGCTGACAGCAAGTTCCTTGTAGATCCCATTTCTCTGGATTGTGCTTACATACTAGCACTGTGAAGTGCACATGTCAGTGTGCATTATGATGAGATTCGCCACACTACTTTCATGTTGCTTTACTGCTGTGAATTATGTGTAGTGCTTGGGCTGTACTGTATACGTTCTTAGTGTTTCGTAATGGGTGTAGGCTCTGTGCAAGAAGATGGAAATATACATATGGATACACTTATGGCGTGCGATGGCGTAGTGGTTAGGGCATCAGCCTCGCATGCAAGAGGTCCGTGGTTAGAATCGCGGTGCCGGACAATTCCCAACCGGATTAAAAAAAATAATAATAAATCCGCGCGATGATGGAATTGGGCAAAAAGGCCTGGGGTGCAGCCTCACTGGCGACCACAGCCAGCAATGCACTCCCTCAACAGAGCAGCATTGGCCACCCTGGTGCAGTACTTGGCCACTACCTCCCACATGAATACACCAATTAATTAACCCTCGGCCCTCAGTCCCCAGCGGCTGCGAAGCAACTGACCAAGGCGGCGGTCAGACCTGCGACGCAGCGGAGGGTGCTAAGAATCTCTGGGTCCGGACAGGCCGCCATTGGAATCTGAACTTGGCTACGTTTAACGCCAGAACTTTATCTAGCGAGGCGAGTCTAGCTGTACTATTCGAGGAATTAGAGGGTGCTAAATGGGATGAAATAGGGCTCAGTGATGTTAGGAGGACACACGAGGCTTATACAGTGCTGAAAAACGGACACGTCCTATGCTATCGTGGCTTAGCTGACAGAAGAGAACTAGGGGTGGGGTTCCTTATTCATAAAAATATAGCTGGTTATATAGAGGAATACTATAGCATTAATGTGAGGGTGGCATGTATCGTAATTAAGTTTAATAAGACATACAAGACGAAGGTGGTACAGGCCTACGCGCCTACATCAAGCCATGATGATCAACTGGTTGAACGATTATACGAAGACGTAGAATCAGCAATGAGTAAGGTAAAGACACAGTATACTGTACTGATGGTCGACTTTAATGCAAAGGTAGGCAATAAGCAGGCTTGAGATCATGCAGTTGGGGAATATGGCATCGGCTCTAGAAACGCCAGAGGGGAGTTACTAGTAGAATTCGCAGAACGCAATAATTTACGAAACTTCAATACCTTCTACAGAAAACGGGCTACTCGTAAGTCGACGTGGAGGAGTCCTAATGGCGAAACTAAAAATGAAATAGACTTCATAATGTGTGCCCACCCGGGCATTGTACAGGATTTGGAAGTAGTTAACAAGATCCGATGCAGTGACAACAGAATGGTAAGATCTAGAATTCACCTAGACTTGAGGAAGGAACGGCAGAAACTGATACGCAAGAAGCCGATTAATGAACTAGCTCTTAGAGGGAAAGTACAGGAATTCAGAGTTTCACTTCAGAATAGGTACGCGGCTTTAACTTAGGAAACCGACCTTAGCGTTGACGCAATGAATGATAATCTGACTAGTATCATTAAGGAGTGTGCAGTGGAAGTCGGGAGTACAGTCGTTAGACAGGACACTGGTAAGCTATTCCAAGAGACGAAAAACCTCATTAAGAAACGTCAAACCATGAAAGCCTCAAATGCAACAGACAAAATAGAGCTGGCGGAGCTTTCCAAGTTAATCAATAGGCGTAAAGTAGCCGACATAAGAAAGTATAATATGGAGAGAATTGAGCATGCTCTAGAGAACGGAAGAAGCCTCAAAGCTATGAAGACAAAACTGTGCATAGGCAAAAATCAGATGTATGCATTAAGGGACAAGGAATTTGAATTGAATTTGAATTGAATTGAATTTATTGACGTAAAGTAATTTACAGAAATACAATATTGTAAATAATGCATCTGAATCCCTAGCCTAAGGCTAGTTGGGATTCATTCAAAAGTAATTATAAAAAAAGGCATGTCACTGACAGAAAAAGAAGTATACAAACACAAATGTGTCACTAAAATTTCAACACTTGGAAAACTGACTATAACAATGTTTTTACAGTGTTTGGCGTCTGATCAAAGATGTGGGCAGAAAAAAAGGCAAAAGAAACAAAGATATGTAAGATAGCGTATAAGAAGAGCATATCAAACAGCAAATCAATAAATGAGCACATGAAAATAATTTACTGACATTAGGGTACTGTGAAAACTATGGCATATTATGTATATGGAGAGCATAACAATAACGCATATGGACAAATAGAAAAAATGTTTTATACATACTCACACATATATAAAAAACGTAAAGGAGCGTATACAAAGATAAATGTAATAGCATGCAACATGATTATACATGGTAATGAATTTAGCATCGTTGTTTCTAGGATTCATACGTTGGGTGTCTATATGTTACTTAAAAAATATTTTTTCAGCGCGAAAGAAAAAATTCTTATTTTGCTTTAGTTCTTGTGGAAGGTTATTCCACACGGCGACTCCATTAGCTGTAAGTTTTCTGTTACCGTATACGTTTTTTGTTTGCTGAGTGAGGTAGTTTCGTTTTACTTTGTTACGGCTTTCATAACTTGAACATAAGAAATGTGATGATGAAAGTGGATAATTGGTGTTAATACTAGAGTGGACCATAAGTGCTGTTTTATAATTTATTAGCGTGCAAAACGGCATAATATTTAGGCTTCGGAAGAGTGGTAGCGTATGTGACGTATAGTCTGAATTGGTTATAAAGCGGATTGCTCTTTTTCTGAAGTTTTATTACTGGTTCGAGGTATGTGCGGTATGTGTGACCCCAGGTAACAACACAGTAGTTTAAGTGGCTATGAAATATGCTAAAGTAAATTACTCGTAAGGTCGTTATGTCAAAGATGTCTCGACATTTGTATAGAAGAAAACAAGCTTTACTGAGCTTTTTGCAGACTTCGTCAATATGAGGTTTCCAGTTAAAATTTTCATCAAGGGTAACACCTAGGTATTTTATTGAATGTACTTGTTCTAGCGCTGAATTGTTTATTGTAAGTGTGCATGCGTGTTCCTCAAGGGTCTTGCGCGGTGAAGTAAATACAATGTACTTGGTTTTTTGTGTATTTAAAGTTAGCTTATTCGAGGAGAACCACTTGTTAATGTCAACTAGTTCTGAGTTCGCACACGCGAAGGTATGGTCCAAAAAATCTTGAGCGCTTATAAGAGCAGTATCGTCAGCGTACATAAATATTGAAAAAGTTTTTTACTATGCTAGGTAGGTCGTTAATATACAGTGAGAAAAATATTGGTCCAAGAACTGAACATTGCGGTATACCTATTGTTGTTTCTAGAAACTCGGATTGGGTATCGGCTAGCTGTACTGTCTGTTTACGGTTTTCTAGATAACTTTTAAAGAACTCAAGGCACATTCCACGAAAGCCATAGCATTCTAGCTTATTTAATAATATGCTGTGGTTGACAGTATCAAAGGCTTTCTTTATATCAAGAAATATGCCTACAACCACTCTGTTGTTATTTAAGTGGAAATTGATAAGTTCAGAAAGTGACAAAACAGCTGTGTCGGTTGACCTACCCTTTCTAAACCCATGTTGACAGGGTGTAAGAATACTTTCGTGTTCTAGGAAAGACATGATTCGTTTGACTATTAGTTTTTCAAACACAATGTTTATGGTGCTTAAAATGGAGATGGGACGGTAGTTTTCTGGGATGTTTTTATCACCAGCCTTGTGAATCGGGATAATCTTTGACAACTTCAGGAGGTCGGGGTATGTAGACGTATAAAATGATAAGTTAAAGATTTTTTCTAAAGGTACACAAAGGATATCAATGCATTCTTTCAGCGCTAAAGCAGGTATATTGTCGCAAACAACTGAGGATTTGACTGGCATACCACTAACTACAGCTACAATTTCACTAGCTGTTATATCGGTGAACTTGAATGTATTAGGATTACGAGGAGGGTACTTAATGTATTCTTCGTTGACAGCCGTGACCGCTAGCCGGAGAACCGACTGTGCAAAAGTAGGTGTTAAACGTCAAGGTCACAGGAAGGTCAAGGAAGGCAAGGTCACAACCAATATGGATAGAATAGTTGAGGTAGCGGAAGAGTTCTACAGAGATCTGTACAGCAGCCGAGACAGTCAGGATGATAACGTAAGAAGCAATAGCCCAGAGGAATCTGACATCCCACCAGTATTGACAGGAGCAGTAAAGAAAGCCCTAAAGGGAATGCAAAGAGGCAAAGCCGCTGGTGAGGATCAGGTAACATCAGACCTGTTGAAAGACGGTGGAGAGATTATGTTAGAAAAACTGGCCACCCTGTATACAAAGTGTCTCTCGACAAGGAGGATACCAGATTCTTGGAAGAATGCCAACATCATCTTGATCCATAAGAAAGGGGGACGTCAAGGACCTGAAAATTTACAGGCCCATCAGCTTACTGTCCGTTGTCTACAAGCTATTTAGAAAAGTAATTGCTAACAGAATTAATACGACATTACAGTTCAATCAACCAAAGGACCAGGCAGGATTTCGTACAGGCTTCTCAACAACAGAGCATATTCATACTATCAATCAGGTGATAGAGAAATGCGCAGAATACAACGAACCCCTATACATAGCCTTCATAGATTACGAAGGCATTTGATTCGGTGAAGACATCAGCAGTCATGCAGGCACTGCGGAATCAGGGCATCGACGAAGCCTATGTAAACACAATGGAAGAAATGTACAGCGGATCCACAGCCACTATAGTCCTCCATAAAGAAAGCGACAGAATCCCAATAAAGATGGGCGTACGGCATGGAGACACGATCTCTCCAATGCTATTCACCGCGCGTTTACAGGAGGTTTTCAGGGCCCTAGATTGGGAAGAGTTGGGGATAAGAGTTAATGGAGAGTATCTCAGTAACCTGCGATTCGCTGATGACACTGCATTGATAAGTAACGCGGGAGACGAATTACAGCTGATGATTACTGAACTGGATACGGAAAGTAGAAGAGTAGGTCTGAAAATTATTTTCATAAAAACTAAAGTAATGTGGAACAATCTTGGCAGAGAACAGCGCTTAGCGATAGGTGGCGAGACACTGGAAGTTGTAAAGGAGTACGTCTACTTAGGACAGGTAGTAACCTGCGGAGCCGAACCATGAGGGTGAAATAACTAGATGAATAAGGATGGGATGGGGCTCATTCGGCAAGCATTATCAAATCATGAATCGTAGTCTACCACTATCCCTCAAGAGGAAGGTATATAACAGCTGCATCTTACCGGTATTTACCTACGGAGCAGAAACCTGGAGACTTACAAAGAGGGTTCAACTTAAACTGGAGGACGACGCAGCGAGCGATGGAAAGGAAAATGATAGGTGTAAGTGTAACCTTAAGAGACAGGAAGAGAGCAGAGTGGGTCAGGGAACAAACGGGGGTTAAGGATATCATAGTTGAAATCAAGAAGAAGAAATGGGTATGGACCGGGCACGTAGCACGTCGGCGGAGGATAACCACTGGTCATTGAGGGTAACTGACTGGATTCCAACAGATGGCAAACGCGTGAGGGGGGAGACAGAAAATTAGGTGGGTAGATGAGATTAAGAATTTTGCAGGTATAACGTGGCGGCAGAAAGCACAGGACCGGGTTGATTGGCGGGGAAACATGGGAGAGGCCTTTGCCCTGCAATGGGCGTAGACAGGCTGATGATGATGACACTGACATGAGAACTGCTACTGTTTTGATTCCAATAAAATATTGCGAACACTGTTTTTCTTATCATTCTTATCACAGCTGTTTCGTTGAAGACGGCAATACTACATTTTAGATGCGAAGCATCTTATGCTCGGGGCTCTGTCCGTCCCGCGTCCCCCGTCCCGCGTCCGGCCACTTTCATTAAGTAGGGAAGCACCCATTGCGCGAACGAAAACACTGTAGTAATATGAAGGCCGTCAACCACTATCATAGTCATCAGAATCATGGCCGAGAGCACAGAGGCTGCTTAGCAATGGCTAGGCAGGTGGTGTCTGTCGCCCAGGTTGACCCCATTCCTTGAGTCATGACCGAGAGCACAGAGAGGCTGCTTAGCGATGGCTAGGCAGGTGGTGTCTGTCGCCCAGGTTGACCCCATTCCCTGATCTTGCTTGCATGTGTTTGGAGGGGGCTTAATCCGTCCCTCCTTACCGCGTCCCACACCACCACAGCGCATGCGCGTCCCCTCCCCCCTTTCTCTCCGACGCTCACCCCCTTTCTCTCCTCTAGGAATCCTCTACTCAACGGAGCGGCCCCCCGCGTCCCACACCCCCCCTACAGCGCATGCGCGTCCCCTCCTACGCTCACCCCCATTCTCTACTCTAGGAATCATCTTCTCTATAGAGCGGCGCCCGCGTCCCACATCCCTACATCGCATGCGCATCCTCTCACCCTCTCTCCTCTAGGAATCCTCTACTCTACGGAGGGGCTCCCGTGTCCCACACCCCCACAGCGCATGCACGTCCCCTCTTCTTTCCTACGGTCCCCCGTCCTGTCCTCTAGGAATCCTCTACGGAGCGGTGCGCACGACAGGCGGCGTGACAGCTGCATACTGCACTGGGGGGGGCGCCACGGAAGTTCCGCGGTATGAAAATGACGGAGCTCGCGCGCCTCATACAACAGATGACATCGCGATATGGTCTCACATGCACATCGTGTGACCACATGCAACCAACCACCATCACGTCTTTGCCGTGGGTCGTGCGTCTCTTGTAGTTTGTAGTACGTAGTAGCCACCTGCGTAACCAGCAGTATCTCCCTGTGTGATGACGATGACGCTGCCATCACGGCACACCACATGGAATGTACCCACTAAGCGTCGTAACGATGACGATGATGATCGCGATGCCATACAACACATGGCATCGCGATATGGTCTCACATGCACATCGTTTGACCACATGCAACCAACCACCATCACGTCTTTGCCGTGGGTCGTGCGTCTCTTGTAGTTTGTAGTACGTAGTAGCCACCTGCGTAACCAGCAGTATCTCCCTGTGTGATGACGATGACGCTGCCATCACGGCACACCACATGGAATGTACCCACTAAGCGTCATAACGATGACGCTGATGACGATGACGATCGCGATGCCATACAACACATGGCATCGCGATATGGTCTCACATGCATATTGTTTCACCACGCTACAACCAACCACCATCACGTCTTTGATGATATACCTCCGGGAGCTTCGCCCACTCATCATCATTCACTCCGCGGATATGCTGTGATTTTTTTTATTCTTGCTACATCATCTGTGCAAGAGGAGTGCCACGTACACCTGGACGTTCACAAGGGCGAAGTGCATGTGCATTAACTTTTTTTATTTAGCGGGAGACCTCTCACCGCTAATTTGTGGTGGCTGTACTTGACATTGGGGCACGCCTTAGGCATTCGCTTTATTGCATTTGTGTGGTGTTTAACAATGAAGGTTAATTTGTAAAATTGTAGGTAGTAAGATTGTAGGTAGTTTCCGAGTGTGAAAGCGACGAAATACTGAATTTCAGTTAGAGAATCAGTGTGTGCCCCGCGAAAGTGCGGGTTGCGAATAAGTGCTAATTGTGGATGTAGGTTATTGTTCAGCTACTCTGAAGGCGCTGCTGTACCTGCGTTTGGGTCGCGACAGTACGCGCGCAATAAATGCAATTAGTGTAGGCGCGTTACAACCCAGGCAGCACAGAACGTCGGCCCGATGTCGGCGACAGATTGGCAGTTCCTGGCCCAAGGACGGCCCATGATTGACAACATGCCGCCAATAATGGCCAGCCAGTTTAATAGAACGGCGATGTTGGACCAGTATTGACAATGTGCCGCCAATATTGGCTGTGCCAGTCTAATAGAACGGTGACGTTGGATCAGCATTCAGAACTTGCCGCCAATATCGGCTGTGCCAGCCTAATAGAACGAAAACATTGGACCGAGTTATACGAGCAGAAGCCAATATGGGCTGATCCATCCAATTAAGCCGGAATTCTTGGCCCGTCGTTCGAACGATATTGCCGACGTCGGCTGAAGAGTGAACTTCGTCGGCATAAGATCGGGCCGTTACGTGCCAATTTCTGCGCCCGCTGTTGTTTAGCGTTCTTGTGGTCCTACTTCACACGCCGATGTTTCAAGTTTGAGAGATTAATGTGCCAGACACAACATAAGAAACATATCTTAGTGATTAAATCACACAGCTCGTTGATTATAATGCATGATCGTGGTCGCGGCGATAGCAAACAGGACACGCTTCGATTTGTGTCCGATCCGACGTCGAGTCCTACAGAAGCACCGAATCGTACGCCTGACAGGCGACAAAATGTGTAAATTTTTCTCGGTTAAGTAGTCTAGCGCGAGTACGATACGATTTGTGCCCGATCCGACGTCGAGCGCGCCGATTGTACTCGCGCAAAACGAAGCAACCACGGTTTCCGCTGGCGTTCGCAACGCAACCGTAACGGCGTGCTCGACGTCGGATCGGACACAAATCGTATCGTGTGTCCTGCTTGCTATCGCCGCGACCGATTTGGCTGTTTCGCGTTCACAGCGCACTACCGGTTAACGGCGCTTGCAGATGCTTGACGTGTGGGAAGTTGGGGTTATCAGTTGACTATAAGTGTTAAGTGCTGGACACATGGTGCGAATTCGGATGCGATCTGCCGTACGGCTGTTCGTACCAACAGCCGCATCCGACAGTCGTCCAACAGGTTCCAACAGCATGCAGCGCCGATTCGCACGACGCGCTCAGATCATCCTGGTAATTGTGGATATCGCCGTTGTCGGTGGCATGAAAAACGTGAAATACCTCATGATTGAATAAAGTGATGCTTGCAGTGTGCGATTTCTGCAAGGCGACGTCCGTTTCCGAACCACCAACGAGATAGTGAGCCGTGATGGAAGGCCGTTTCACAGGTAAACATTGGCACCGGCCGTCTCGGCGAAGCGGCTCGCTTCGTTCCCACCCTTGCTCTTCACATCGAGGCCGTCGATAACACCAATTGCGCGTGTAAACGCGTCATATAAGAGCACAAGCTTTTATCGTGTTGGCAAAAATAAGCGCTCGACAATCAGCTCGCGTTTGAACTCGAGCGGCGCTACCGAGAGCATCCGCCTAGCTAGGCCTACGCTCGTAGTCGTGAGTGAATGTGAGCTGTTGCGATGATTGTAGCTCGCGAAGGCGTAGCTTTGTTGGCAATGTTCTTAGAGAACGAAGCATGACTGTGTGAGGTTGTTTGTTTTGTACTAAATGTAGAGGATACGATGTTTTCCGAGCGTGCAAGCTGAGGTGCCGTGGGTGGGCGGAGCCTGCGCGCTGATTGCTCGTTCGCCCCATGTGTCGTGAATCGTCGTACGCTGCGTGCGGCGCCGCACGTCGGATCGGATGCCGAATCGCACCATGTGTCCAGCGCTTTACGGCCGTGACTGAATCGTACAATGCATGCAGTGGCCGTTATCTGACACACCCACACACGCGCACTGTATATTCATGGAACGACGTCCCACACCAATTCCCTACAACATCGCTGCGAACGGACGGTAAAGTGTGGCGGGGTGCGTGGGCGTCGGGCACCTTCGCGCCGGGTCGTTGCGAGTTCGAACTACGTTGTAAAGTTTTCATGCAGACAATGCGACTGCATCTGTTTATTAATACATGTTCTTCTCTGTCTCGTCGTCTTCTTCTCCTTGGATCTGCTGCTGGCGCTAGCGATGTGGATCGCTACACTGTCCGGGCCAGCTGTAATTCCCCTCACGCGGGTAATATGGCACTACATTTCCGATAGATGCCTCCTCTGTTCTTCCACTTGGTCCAGTATAATACAACGTTTTGAGAAGTCCTTGCTGCTTGGTCGTTTTAACAACAAGGTATGGACCAGTGAATGGAGCTTTCGAGTCCAGTCCTTTTCTAACCAGTACCATGGAACCGGGATCGATCTCTGGCATCTTCGTACTGTGGCGACGATCAAAGTTCATCTTCATAGTTCTTCTGTATTTTTGCTGTTGGAGCTGGGTCTTGGGGCGTTCCTTCAGTGTAACCCTGCCAACTAAGCCAAGATCTTCGTCAGCTGGCAACCATGGAACAGTACCGAATGCAGCAAAGTGCGGGCTGCATCCGATGCCGGTGGTGTAGGACCTATTATGGTGATGTACGGCTGCTTCCAAAGCACTCTTCCAGCCTCCCTTGAATTCTGGGTATAACTTCAGATACATTTTGAGGTCTCTAATCATACGTTCAGCAAGAGAGTTAGCCTCGGGATGATAAGGCGCTGGGTATCGAAGCACGATGTTCCTTTGACTGGCCCAGTTGCGTAGCTTTTGACTCCTAAACGCTGGTCCATTGTCCGTCACGATGACCTTGGTGTGCTTGAAGATTTCTCTCTCTAAGAGTGCTATTACGCAATTCGCGTCTTCTCTTCTAAGCTTTGGCGGCTGCGAAGCGCGTGCACTCATCCACCGCGACCAGGAAAGATTGGGTCCTTTTTGACGCGTTCACTCTTCTTCTTAACTTCAGCGAAGTCAAGGTGCACTACTTGGAACGGCACAGTTGAATATTCTGGCAAAACCATTCTATTTCCCCGAGCTTTGTATTTCGACTTCACCATTTGGCACTCATGGCACGTCTTCACATACTGGGCAACATCTGCTTTCATGTTTTTCCATGTAAATCTCTGAGTAAGCTTGTGGTATGTCCTCCAAAATCCGTCGTGCCCTCCTGAATGTGGACTGCTATGATATAATTCAGCACTTCAGGCACTTTTGTTTCGGGGACATACATCTTCCCATTGCGCAGCTCCATGTCTTGCGTGCCCTCCCAAAGTTTCAGCAAGTTAACGCTTCCTTCCGGAATTTCTTGCGGCACGTGAAGACGTGATAGGGCGTCAGCGTCCTGGTGCTTCTGGCCTGGTCTATGCATTATGTCGAAACTAAATTGCTGAATCTCGCTCACCCATCGAGCTATTCTGCCCTTTGGCTGTGCAAGTTGCAACAAATACGTCAACGCCTGGTTATCAGTGAATAGCTTGAAATGTTTGCCTTCCAGGTAACTTCTGAAGTACCTGAAGGCCATTATGACAACTAAAGCTTCCTTCTCCGTTGTCGTGTAATTTTCCTGTGTCTTCGTGAACGTGCAGGAATAGTAGCCGATGACCTTGAGCTCTCTGCCGGGTTGCTCGTTTTCGTCGCGTTGATACAGGATGGCGCCTGCAGCATAAGTTGGGATGCATCTGTATATAACTCAAACGGTAGATCAAAGTCAGGAAGCGTCAGTACAGGGTCAGATGAGATGGCTCGGACAAGTTCCATGTAGCTCTTGTCACATTCGTCGGACCAGACGAATGGAATTCCTTTCTGAGTCAGTGCGGTCAAACATTTTTGTTTTTTCTTGCATAGTCCTTTATAAATGCACGAAAGTGGCCTGCGAGTCAAGAAACACTCTTAAAGAGTGGATGTCATAAGGTTTCGTCAGCTTTTTGATGCGCTGGACGCTCTCCTCTTTAGTGCCCTTGGTTCGCCCGTCAAAAACTCTTCCCAGAAACACTACTTTTCTGCAGAAGAACTCACTCTTTTTTATGTTGACCTTAAGTCTGGCAGTGCTAAGTGCCTCGAGGACTTTCTCTAGGTGCTCTCCATGATCTTCCTGCGTTTTCGAGTATACAATGATATCGTCCACGTATACATTACAGAATGTTCCGATGAAGTCCTTGAGTACGTCGTTCATCATCTTTTGGAACCATGATCCCGAGTTTTTCCATCCGAAGGGTAGTCTGTTATATTCGTAGATGTCGAAAGGGGTGACGAATGCGGTAAATTTTTTTGTATCTTCTTTTTAGCGGCACTTGCCAGTATCCTTTACATAGGTCAATGCGGGAAAACCACTGACAACCTCCGGTTTCTTCAATGATCTCATCAATTCGTGGCATTGGGTACGGGAAAAGATCGGTCTGTTTATTTATTAGTCTATAATCTGTACACAGGCGAAACGACCCATCTTCTTTCGGAACAATTGTAATGGGCGAAGCAAAAGATGAAGTTGAAGGCCTGATGATTCCCGCCTCTAGCATTCCTTGGAGCTCCTGTTTTAACCAGACTTTCTTGTCATGACTGAGCTTGTATGGTTTTCTCTTTACAATGGTGTTGTCTCGTAATAGAAAAGGTACCTCAATGGCCCTTGTGGCTTCTGGGTATGAACCAATACACAAAAGCTCAGGAAACATCAATGGTACATCCTCTCTGGTAGCCGGCTTACGGCAAGCCTTGTGGGCGATATTAGCTTTAGCGTACTCTCTTCCGATTGTAACTACATCATTCCAAAGTATGTTAATCTTCATTCGTGTCATATCAGGTCTTGACAAGATGAAGTCAAAATTGACTTTGGGCACTACTAGCACTTCAACTTTAAGCTTCTCGCCTTCATACTCTAGGCAAACTTCCACCCATCTGTAATACTCTCGACAAGAACCATCATAGCTGCATACACGAATGGCTTTCCCATGTACAATATCTCTGGCATTTACTACGTTCTCGTTAATTAAACTGACAGAAGCGCCAGTGTCAATCAAAACTGACAGAGTGTGACCATTCACTAGCATCTGGGCACCCAGAATTCCTGTCTTCATGAGAAAGACTGTTTCTTCAACAGTGCGACTTTCTTTAGTTATGTCCTGACACCGTGCACTCAATGTCATGCTGGTGTGTAGGCTAGATTCAGTGTTAGCCTCTAGGGCGCCTACAGGTGGGTGTGTGTTCTTGCCACAGTAATCACCTCTGCTGACTTTAGCCTCTTCATAAGGCGCCTTGTAATCAGGGGCTGTGACATATTTCAATGCTGAGAGTATCTCGTCCATACAGGCGAGTGACCTCACTAACATCTGTCTTTGATAATGCTTTGTCATGCCACGTATGACCAGAGCGACGACAGAGGAGTCCGCCAATGTTGGGTCAGCTGTACGAAGTAAGCGCCACTTTTCGAAAACGTATTCCCTGATATTTGTGCATCTCTGTCTGTAAACAATGGCATTATCCCAAAGCTCTACAGGGTTTGCCTCGAAAGCACTTGCGAAGCTTTTCTTCCATGCTACCCAAGAAGTATTTGCATATGAAGTTATTTGTACTTCAAACCACTTCCGCGCGTTCCCACAGAGAAAGGGCCTCATGTTATGTATGCGTTCTTCATCGCTTGTCCACTGGTTTCTGGCACATGCCCATTCGTAGAAATTCAGCCAGACATGAACGCTTGAATTGCCGTCAAACATATCAGGTCTAACAGAAACTTCTTTCTTTTCTCTTACATTTGCAGCTGACACAAGAAGTTCTAAAAGCTGTTGTTGTTGTTTCATATACAGCTTCTGCATTTCAAGTAATGCGTTAACGGCACCTTCATTGCTACAATCAGTGAGATTTGTTGGTGTTCGTAATTCGCATGCCGGTGGAGCTTTTACGAAATGAGACGCCAAATCGTCAAGAGTCATGTTCACGAACACGCTACCTTGAGCGACGAGGCCATCCACAGTAGCACCGGCGATATGGGCGATCGTCTCCAGAAGGCTCAGAGTTGTAATGTCTTCCTGCAGCTCCACGTATCTCTGGCCTTCTGCTTGGAAGCCCACGATGAGAGGTCGCTCCTGACGACGAGTGAAGTCGAACTTGATCTTCATTTGCAGGCTCTTGACCCTCGACTGCGCCAATGTAAAGTTTTCATGCAGACAATGCGACTGCATCTGTTTATTAATACATGTTCTTCTCTGTCTCGTCGTCTTCTTCTCCTTGGATCTGCTGCTGGCGCTAGCGATGTGGTACGTATACTGCGCACAGTATACTGCGCACAGTATACGTACCGCGGAAAACTGCTGTTTTGAGGAGCTAGAGTAGGGTACATATAAGCATGTATTAAAAGAAATGCAGTATAACGTAGTTCGAACTCGCCGTTCGAACTACGTTATACTGCATTTCTTTTAATACATGCTTATATGTACCCTACTCTAGCTCCTCAAAACAGCAGTTTCCGCGGTACGTATACTGTGCGCAGTACGACGCAAAAGAATAAAGAAAGCGTTTCCGTGTGTTCGTGTGCTGACATGTATAGGACATAACATGCCGAACCATTAATAACAAAAACAACGCACGCTCACGGCGGCAGTGCTACTTTGATTAAATACAGAACCAGAGATGCCCCTTCCCCCCAACCGCGCGCCTACTCCTTAAATAGACGGAAAGAGGCGAGCGTTCCGCACATATCTGGCAAGCTGGTTACTGAATTGGAAATTTTTATTTTAGACCCGGCCGCTATCCCTTGTTATTATTTTATCGTTTCCTGATGACGCTAAGGCTAGCTGTCTTTCGGGAGATCAGTGGACGTGCCCATACAATCCGGAGGATACGTCACAAATCGCGGCAGTCTCCCGGATAATCGGGAGAATCTTTTGGCAGCTGGTGTCAGGCCTGGTCATTCAAACTGAAAGGCATGTTTATGATTCAATCTCTCAAGCTACGATTGTAGCATTTATTGCAACCAACAAGCTGGCGTGAGTGTCTGTTGATACTACCAGTATACTGAAAACTGTTGTCCGTGCTGTCAGCAGCTGTGCATGAACTCTGTTTAAATTTCTTTCTCACAGCGTCTCTCAACCTACTTCAATCCTCATCTTTCTAGTTTTCCTTCTCCAGACTCAATGTAGAAGAGCAAACAGTTTTGTTGTGCTCAGTGACCTCTTTATTTGTCTTAATCATCACATATATTTCTGCACGCAATTCTGTGCCATATGTGCCTCCAGGAGGTCCTAATCAGTGGGAGAGTTGAACAGAACTACAAGCAGTTAAGGGAAATGGAACGGTGCAAGCCAAAGTAGCTCGTGTATGTCACTTTTATATTATCATATAGCTGCTCTACACAATTGAACTTCTCATTGAGTCTTCATATTCATGTATTATAGGAACATGTTCCCTCAAGGCTTTTTGAACTGCAACAACCACTTTCACCTTTACTTTGACATGCAGTTCAGATATTAAGCTTAGCTGCATTAGTAAATTTTGAAATGGCCACTGTTGCCAGAGAAGCATTTTAATTGATGTGCAACAGGAGGCACAAAAATGCAAGATGGGCGCTTTATAGTTAAAGGCAGTGGCGTAGACAGGGAATAGCACACCGGGAACATGGCCCACCCCTGAAATTTTCTGCAGTGGGATACCGAACACAAAATAACACATACTCGACACTTGCCTGCCCGGACGCCACTTAAGACCAAGAACGTCACTGCCTTACCCTCCACCACACAAATTTCTGCCCAACCGACTGGTTAAAGCACCCACAGAAAAAAAAATTTGTCAAGGTTTGTGCAGCTTATGCTTGCAAACCGTTATTTTTCACCAAAGGAAACAGATATATAATCTTAGCAAGTGTTAGTAGTACTCTGCCCACCTGATGTGCAGCTAACGTAAAGAACAGGCCCTGCTTCTCGAGCTGGGAATATATACGGAGCACAGATACCCAGCTGCAACCAGGAAAGGGCGCACCTGCAGTAATTAGTACGCACTTTTCAAGTTTCCCGCTTTGTCAAAACGCCTGGCTGAGTGAGCACTGCATCCAGTGCAAGGAGGCAGCCACGACAAGGTCCCACTTACAAAACAGTCAGCAGCTGAGAAGAAGCAATGACATGCCAACCATCCAAAAAAGAACATCCAAGAAAGGAGCAGCAACTACTCTTACAGTGGATAAAAACCTGCTAACAGCTGAAAGTATTCAGTCGTGCTCATCTTCCAGCCAAGTATGATAAGGGTACACTGAGAAGAGACCTTGAAGATACGCCACCAGCAGATGACAAAACCAGGACAGACAGAGCTTTCTCTTCATCATACGAAGTTACTAACGGTCTTTAGCTGATAAGGCGAGTAAGTCACTGCATGGCACGAACAAGTGCACGAGGGAGAGCTGTCACATGAGGTTGTCAGCAGTCAGAGGACACAGACTAAAATAACAGTAGAAAGAACAACAGAAAACCCCAAGCAAAAGTTACCATGCTTCTGAGTTTTTGTTTTGTGTGCAAATGAAGCTAGCAAAGAGTGGAACACTAGATAAAAGCGCCACAGTCAACACCTGCAAGTTACAGCTGTCAGAATAATACAACGCACTGAAGAAGCATGCAAAGAGCTGCCTTACGAAGGCAAATATAAAGCGACTAAAGGCTGTGTGCCCCTGACCGAGACAACACCACAACCAAAAGGGAGAGCCTTTCAGCCACGTCAGCAGTTCAGGCACAACACTGAAAAATCACGAAAACATACGTTCAACGCCTTTGTTGCATGAGAACGTTAAAAGGAATGTATGTACACAAATGCCAGAAGCGCCAATGGAAAAGAAAGCCATTACTCGTATATCCGGCTCTTCCTCCATGCACCGACAGATGATATTCACACCTGGATCCTCAACAATGGCTTCATACAGCTCTCGAATGTACCCTCAAGTGTGTTAATGCCAACTGGACGAGACAGGACGGCAGACTACACTGTGACACAATGAACACGTCAACCACTAACTACAGACTTGTGCTAGAGTGGATGCCGTCTTCAACACCTAACGCCACTGGTGCCCACTCGACATTCCCAACCGAAATCTCGACCTCCCAGACAACATACGATTGTTCCGACAACCTGCCATCTCTCGCCATTCCGTGAAACAAGGGTATGCACACACCCAACTCATCATTAGGTGGTTCAAATCCTCTTGCTTCCAGGCTTATAGACACTGACTTGCCGAATTCCTCTCTCTAAGCTCACCACCTTGATCAGTGCTGGGAGTGTGTTCGAAATTAAAGGAGACAGAGGAGATTGGCGGGGGGGCGCGTGCATGGTATTCCTCGGACAAACAAGCAATGGCCTGCATGGTCATCTTTGACCAGCTTTTGCTTCTGTCCCATCCGTTATACTCATTAGTCATGTTGACATTTTAATGTACTTGCACTACGTGAAAGGCATAAAAAATAATATAGAGAACAGCATAATAAGTGTGTAATCTTTCAGACGTCTTTTAATTATTGCAGCACTTACACTGCATGTGTTAGAAATAAAACACCAAAATGTTGCTCTAGTGACATTGTTGTGTATTTTATACAGAAATATTTATACTGTGTTTCGGCTATCTTTCCACATGGGTGGCAGTAGCCAGGCTTGCTTCAACTAGATGAGGTTTGGAAGCTGATGAGCAGAATGAAGATCAACGTGCTTTCTTGTATAGTCCCTGTCAGACTCAACTTGCACATTCCTCACTTTATATAGCCTTTGTTAAAATCTAATACTGTGGCTTGCTGCAAATAATTTTTTCTATATGAAAAGGGCAGTCACTGTCCTCTGACTTAATTTGCTTTGCATTAGTGTTCCATTCAATTAGTTGCAGCAATATTTGCAACAATGACTAGAGCTGTCAGCAACAAATTCAATTCATTGCACTAAAGCTGCTGGGAACATGAATAGCATTATTTCAGTGTGCTGGAATGAACGTGAAAAAGAATAAATTGGGCAGCACTATACATAACAATTAAGGCAACAGTGAAGTCTAAAAGAGTTTGTACTAGTGGATTTTCACATGAACAAGTGAGGAAAGAGCTGCTATGTGAATATCTAGTGCACACAATAAGCTTTCCTGTTTTAGAATGGCACGACAAAGAAGAGATAAAGACTAACGAGCCACACAAACACAAGCTTCCTGAGTAGTCTTGTCATGATATGTTTCAGAAGCATAGGTCGCCAAAAGATGTGGAGCTCACTCCGACTCACTCATGAAATATATTTTGCCCTTCGGACTCATTCAGACTCAGATTCACCAAAATATTCCTAAACCGAGAACACCCGGACTCAGATTCACAGAAATTTTTCTCAGCCGGACTCACTCGGACTCAGACTCACCAAAGTATTACTCACTTGGACTCACTCAGACTCATGGCTTTATGTGAGTATGAGTGAATCTGGAGTGAGCAGACTCATGAGGCTGTTAGCGTACAATTGGCTTTCTTGAACACGGTGTCAATGCTCTTTAAACCACTATCTCGCATAATCGGTGCTCTACTTGGCGCCTTGTGACCTCGTTTGTTCCAATATATCATATCAGTGAACGCAATCCAGTAAAGAGATTTTTATAGAAAGAGATGACGTACAAGAGATATTTTGATCAAAAATTCCGGGGAAAGAGTTTCCAGGTGGGGGGGGGGGGGGGTTGTAGGCCACGGCACCTTCTCCTCTATAACTCAAGCCTCTGATCAATAAATAATTAGCAGGCGTATGAACGCTGGGGCTTTGAAGTATGTGTGAGTCGTCGTGAGTAGAAACATCAGCCGACGTGAGGCTGATAGTGATGCTGAAGTTCAGTAAATAGAACCATAGATCGGCAAAAAAAAGCGTAGAGCTCTCTCCAGACTCCCCTCTAGAAACACATTTTGCGCCTAGGGCTCACTCGGACTCAGACCCACCAATATGTTCTCTCAACTGGACTCACTTGGACTCAGACGCACTAAAATGTTTCTCAACCGGACTCACTTGGACTCAAACTCACTAATATATTACTCACCTGGACTCATTCAGAATCAGACTCACGGCTCGAACTGAGTCTGAGTGAGTCGACTCATGAGTGAATTCACTGACCTATGTTCAAAAGTAATCAGAACTAATGAGATGGCACATTCAAAATGAAAAACATTCATGTATCAGCTTTCCTTCAATTGCATTGCAGGATAAACAAATCTTTCACCTTACTGGATAACTTGTTTTTGTTTTTTTGATTTTCCTGGTCAGTTGTTGTGCGTAGCCATGTGGGTGTATAAATCTGTTCTGTAATGCATGTTGAATAAATTTCAGTTGTGAGTCGGCACTTGTGTTTGTGTGGCTCATTAGTCTTTTCATCGTCTTTGTTGTGTCATTCTAAAATGATGCATCCGTACCAACTCACCGAACTGTCAATCCTACTTAAGCTTTCTGGCTCCTATAGTTGCATGCATTGCTAAACCAATGTTAGAGTTATTACCAAACATAACTCTCAAAATGCTTGGAGGACCATTTGACGTATGGCAGGGTTCACAACATTTGTCACATTGGTTATTTGAACATTGCGTTTTGCTGTCCAGGGGTGCATGCACTTTTGCAATTCAATGTGGCTTTACTTTCAGCGATTATGATGTGAATGAGTTGAGAAAGACAAGCATGACTTACGTTAATGAGCTTGTTGATGTATACAATTAAAACAAGGCTCAAGGCACGTGAGCATGGTGTCTTTTATGCCAACTGATAAAAAATGCAGGTGTTTAGAATAGTGTCTGAACCTTCTTTGAGTGAGATCTGGTTGCAGAGGTCAAGCTCACATATCAAACACAAAGTTACACTTCTTTTTTTATAACGCCTGAAAGCATAGGTACCAGGCCATAGAAAGTTAAAATAACTTCTTCACTTTTTATTTGTAGCACTCAAGAGCTAGCACATTAGCAAACCTCTCGAAAACATAGATTTACTCAATTGTATAAGATATAACACTAGAGCAGTTATTCAATATTTTTTATAGTTATCATATCACCAGTGCCATAAATCAATCGTTCTTTTTTTTGCACCTAAATATTATTTCGAGATACCTAATTCGGTGCACAAATAAAATGCGAAAAAATTTTTTTTTCCAGATGCCTGAAGAACTGATGCTGGTAAAGGCTTTTTTCACCAGCTTTACTTGAAACCGCGGTCAACATGCAGTTTTAACCATGGCCTCGTGGAGAACGTTTATGGACGTTATGTGTAGGATATTTTGCTGTTTCAGGCCACTGGTGATCGCATCTGCATAGGTAGTGATTCACCTGTTTTGTTTTTTGTATAACACTTCAGTAAAGGTTACTCAAAAGAAAAGTTTTGTGAAGTGGGCAGCTAGGCACAGATGAGGGACAGTTTTCAGCCCGTATCATTCCGTTAAAAGAGCTAGTAGGTCGAAGCTTTTCTATGATGCAATGTAGACGAGATGTGTAGTCACCGGCAGGAACGTGGGCTTCGTGTTGATCAGACTGAAAGAACATGGTCACTTGGCAGACTTACAGTCACCCCGAAAACAAGTTTTACAGTGCTGCAGCCAATGTGTTCTTGAATGTGACGCATATATGTTCCATTCCATTGCTCATTGGGAGGTAGGCTGCAGTGAAATGTCGGCCCAAATTGGCTTTCTCTATCTGCTGTGATTGAGGACGGCATGCCCAAGCGATGCAGCCAGCTGCTACAAAATCAAGAGCAACAGTTGCAGCCGTAATGTCTGGAATCGGATTAGTATATTCCACCAACGCTTGAAACAATCAACACGAGCCAACAAGTTTGGCTTTGGCGAGATGGCAATGGCACGATAAGGTCTACAAAAATGTGGTTGAATCATGTGTTTGGGCCTGCAAACATATCCAACAATGTCTCAATGTGACTGAACCTTCAAGTGCTGCAAAGTGATCGTCACTGGTGGAACACCCACGTGATGCTACATCTTATGTTATCTGCCTGGAGAAGCTTTGGATTGCCTGAGTATTTGAGTGTGAAAGACTGTCTAGTGATGTCAGTACTAATTTTGTTTGCGAGTGGCCATAAATGGTCAATGCTTGTGTCAAAACATATGTGCCACAGCAAATGTGTCCTGTTCCTGGCTAAGGACTGTGCACCACTGAAAGTCTAGCAACATCAAAGCTTATAATTCTTGCAGATGGCAGAATTTGTTGTCATTATGTCAAGCAGTTGCCACTTTTTTCTAGATCTATTCCTCTGAGACAGGTGAAGGCATTGATTGGGCTATGTGACGCATTAGTGACAGCGTTGTCAGCTCCCTTGATGTGGCTAATGTCTATATTGAATTCTGATATCTTTCACATCTGCTGCAGTTCACGGGCAATGTGAATGCCACCATTGGAACTGAGGGAGTATATATGGCGCACAAGACATATGGACTCATGTATTTTATAACAATGAACTCATTTCCTTCCACGTAATGATGAAAATATTGTACTGCTGCTTCAGCCTTCATCCAAAAATGCTGTAACGCTGCTCAGTGGGTGTCAGTTTTCAGCACAGGGAAGCGATTGGCCACGATGGGTACTCCTCTGATGAGTTTTGAAGGACATCCAGCACCCAAAGCTGCATTCAAGATGTCGTACAATGATGCATAGTGGAACTGTCATTTGATGTTCGGGTAGTAGCATTGCCAAGGCATCTCTTGATCCCGGAAAGTCTGCTTGGCCGTTCTTGGTCCAGGGGAGCTCAATATAATATCAGTTCCGTGTATCAACAGCAGGAAGTGGGGGGGGGATGTAGAATGGCCTGGCACCATGGTACAAAATGGTGGTAGGAGTTCACAAGATGAAGAAACTCGCAGGGCTGATCAGCATCTAGTATTCGGAGATGGGAATTTCTCAACAGCTTTAAATCTGCCTGGATGGGGTTCAACACTGGATGCTAAGATGACAGGGCCTTGAAAGGCGAGCTTGTGGACATCAAATACACGCAGCTGACAAATGTTCCTTGTTGGGGTGCTGGATCACAGAATGCAGATGTGAACTGTGCTCATCTGATAACTGCTTGAGTAGCTTTTGAAGCAAGCGTGACTGAATTCGAGGCTGGGTAAAACGCTGAAATGTCAGTCTGGAAGCTCTCGTGCCGAGCAGTATGCACACGACCTCAGACATGGCTGAAGGGTGTCAGTCCATAGGTCGGCAAAAATTGTGGAGCTCACTCAGACTCACTCATGAATTATGTTTTGCGCTTTCGATTCACTCGGACTCAGACTCATCAAAATTTTCCTGAGCGGACTCACACTGACGAACATTTTCTTGAGCCGAACTCGCTCGGACTCAAACTCACCAAAATATTACTTACCCGGACTCACTCCAGACTCAGACTCAGGGCTCGATCTGAGTCTGAGTGAGTCCGAGTGAGTCGACTCATGAGTCCGTTTGCTTAGAATTAGCATGTTTGACCATGGTGTCAATGCTTTTTAATACCAATATCTCAAGTAACCGGTGCTCTTCTTGGCGCCTTTTAACATGGTACCTTGGAATACGAGTCAGGAGTGGTTGCAAACGAATAAGGACATTTTTTCTTGAAAGAGATTACAATATAAGATATGCTTATCAAGCACTTCCCTGGAAGAGTTGACGGGGGAGGCCAAGGTACCCCTTACGTAATTCACACCTCTGATAAATAAATAGTGAAATGGCCTATGAACGATACTGCTTTGGAATGCGTGTGAGTAGACGTCAGTATAAGCGTGAATTGAGGTAAGGGTGATAGTAATGCTGAGCATGAGTAGATAGGATCATATGTGGGCAAAAAATAAGTGGAACTCACTCAGACTCACTCATGAAATATATATTGCACTTTGGACTCACTCGAACTCAGACTCGCCAAGATTTTCCTGAGCCGAACTCACTCGGACTCACACTCACGAAATTTTTCTTCGACCGGACTCACTCAGACTCAAACTCACCAAAATATTACTTACTCGGAAACCCTCAGACTGACTCACGGCTTGATCTGTGAGTGAGTCGACTCATGAGTGAGTTCGCCGACCTATGGGTGTCACTGTCATCATGTTATTTGAAATGTCTTCTGGAAAGATTTATGGTAGGAGCACACGAGGCCAAATTTTGGAGAAAATTGTGCCATCATAACATCATGAGAATGTGAAGTGCTAGTTATTGAACAGGCATGGTTGCTTGGTTGAAATAGGACTCAATTGACTCAAATGAATGTTGCTGCCATGCCATTGGCCTCCTGGTTTATACACTTCGGCACCAATTGCGGAACATCGTAACACCAACACAGAGCACACATTAGGCTGAGCGAAGTTAATGCAAAATCTGGAAATTTATATATAATTTGAGATGGCTGGCTCAAAAATTCTTTTGAACGGCAGCCCAAGACACTCCTTTCGAAATAATATATGTAGTACATCCAATTCTGTTGTCCAGTCAAACCATTTAAACTTTTATTTGTTTCTCGGTCATCTGAGCCCCCCAGGCTCTTTCTCAATGAACCATCGCATTCTGTTTTGGTTACACCGCGGTAAAATAGATGAAACAGTAATAATGTAGCGTACAATAACGTTGCAACGGAAAGAAGCAGGGTGAATTGCCCTACAAACACAAGTAGTACTCTGGCCTATCGCTTCCACGGATGCAGAGTTTTCCTTATCGGCTAAGCTATCAAAATATGTATACTCTTGTTAGGGCTAAGCTAATAGAGAAGACTGCGGGCGGGAGTAGGTGGACTGGCGTACGCATGTATACGCGTCATTTACGAGCTGTCTTGTGTTCACGCGGTCTGTATGTTGCGTTCAGAGCGAGGTGTATTAATGTCAGAATAAAAGACGCCATATGTGACCAGCTGGGTCAAATTGTCAACGGCACGTAGCCAGTTATTTCGGGGTTGGAGGTTGAACCCCTGCACCTTATGGCAACGCCTCATACACCTTACTCCCACTTTAGCTAGGAGACCATTGCCAGAAGTGCGCTTGTTCGCCTCTTTACCGTCATTCTCGCTTTGTAGTGGCTTTTCACACATGTCGACTTCAAGCTGATTGCAGTCGCAAATTAGCCTACCATCCGGAGCTTCAGCATGATGAAACAAAATATATACTGCATTCTCTGGTCAGCTGATGCTGATTTTCACAACTCTGTGAGGATTGCCTGAGTTTTCTTGTTGATTATTTGTAACGGTGTCTTATCAGGCCTGGACTGAATTTCGTTATCGCTATCGAGAATGGTCGCTGCTACACGGTCCAAACTAATCCGGGTTGTCTTTGGTGCAGACGTCAGCAAGATCACGACCCGGGACTCGGAAATCGCGATGCGCAGATCGCGACCGTCTTAATTAACAGTCTTAATCCCACCCCTATCATAGCATGATAGGTGTCCGTGACGTGACACACAAGCTTAGGACATTCGTAAGTGGTAGTTCGCTTGTTTTGTCAGTTATATAGCCAGCTAATGGTGTGTGAAAGGCTTAAGTGTCGTGTTATTTTAATAAAATTTCATTTGGGAATCGCCACACCGTTCTGTTTCCACCTCTTATATTTCGTCCTTTGCGCCAACCACGACCTACTTGTCGCGATATATACCTACTGGCCCAGCTGAGCGCCAAGTGGGTTTGACATTTGCTGGTTGCCTGCATCATCGCTGCCTTTCTGACTGCTTAATATCACTTTTGTGAGAGAGGCTTGAAGACCTTCCTACTTTTGTTGTGCGGTTGTGAATGAATACTTCCCTGGCCACATTTCGAGCTATTTCGGTGGCGTTCCTTCACGAAGACCTGTCAACCCTGATTTTCTCATCCAGGATCTGGGCGGATAACTTCAGCGACAAGCCAGCGAACTTCTTCGATTAATTTGTGAGCACAAGTTGTTCTTTCATACGAGTGCTTTCTTGTTCACACCTGTCACGTGCATCTTAATCAACTGGTAATTGTGTGCGAGTATTCGGCTAGTTAGTAGGGCGAGCAGTTGCGGCTAGGCCATCAGTCGCGTACGTGCGACCCGAGTGATCGATCTTTGTTATTTCGATTGGAGGGTACAGAGTAGAGCTGTATATTGAGGGATTTCATGTTGCAACTTGCGTAAGCGTACCGTAACATGACAGGAAAGCCTATGTCGCCTGCCTACGACTCGGGCATCCTTAGAAAGTGGCACAAAATTAGTGAGCCTTTCGCGCGAGAAATGTCGGTGTCGCAATTTCAATAGTGGGTTCAAGAATGTCGCGTGGATTTGTTGTAAACAGTATATGTCCTGAAAAAGAATAAACGTAAAGCGCTTCTCTGGTGTTCACTGCGGCCACACGGTACATTTAGTCCCGCGCGATGGGTGCCAGAAACTGATGTATCATCGCACCACCACGCTTTGAGCTCCTGTTTTTCCTGATCACGAGTTCATGGGCTGGCAGGGTTCACATATGGGCACAGGGTAAGCCCTACACTTCCCATGCGTTTTGGACCAAGCTGAGGAACCGTTTTCTGAGCAACTAAAAGATGTACAGTTTTGCTAACTGTAAATGAATAATGGGATCCCATGATTAATCGTAATTTAAAAGTACTTTATTCCTAAAAATGTTCGTCAGCTAGGAAAATACTTCCTCAGAATGGAGCAAATATGCACAATATGCGTCAAGGGATACAATTCCTAAATAGCAAAGAAAAAAAAAGTGATTTTTTTAAAAAATTTTGCGCTGCCCTCTGCTTTTAAGGTGGGAATTTAGTGAACCGAGCACGCAAAAACAAGGGTTCACGAGTTTTTTTTTCCTTTTTGTACTGTTCTTTGCTCACAAAACCGATTATTTGTACATGTATGGGTCTTCCCCTTCAATAAGTCTGCACTCGTTCTTGTATCACTATCGAAGTGAGAAGTAGTGTGAGCCACGTAGTATAATGTGCTTGCCCATCACCAAGGCTAATTTTATGTGCGGGATTGATTTCTTTGAACATTTGTATATCATCTGCAGAATATCAACAGCGAACATAGCTTGGAAGGTATTTTACATGAATTTTGAAGCTTGCATGTGCGAACAAGCGCTGTATGCCACACCTCGCGGTATTGACACCCTCAAAAGGGACCCCACTTTGACCCCCCTACTTCCCTCACATCACCACACTGCAGTCGATACAACAAGTTATGACGACGTCATAGCTGCCATTTTTCTTTTGCCGCCTTTGCTCCAGCAGACCACTAGTTGGTGGCTGCTCGCGAGTCCATGGCCGAGGTGCTTGCGTTGAAAGCTTTGTGTTTGGCGACACCGCCGTCGCGTTTCCTGTTCGAAAGGACTTCTTGATGCACACCATGTGGAAGTGCGTCGCAGTTCTGTGTGCTGACGTGGTCGAGCGTTGCACTCGCTAGGTGGTGTTGTACTCGGCGGCTTGTCGCTTTTGGCGCTCTCTCAAGCCTAAACTCAGACTGGTTGGTATTGAGGAGCCTATAATTAATGATCTCTCACACGCTGCAGCAAACGATGTGCCTTGTCATGACTAACAGGCCCCCCAGCACCACACTGCAGCAAAAAAACGCGAGGCCAAAATTTTGTGTCAGGACCCCTGTCAGATGATCTGACGTCGCAGTTGCCTTGCCCAACGTATCCCGCCCTCACATCATGGCCGCCAACACTAGTAGCAGCAGAGCGAAAGTAACGGGAGCCACAACAGCAACAAACAGCCATAAGCTTGCCGTGACGGATGTCGTCGGTGAACCTGACAATGAGACGTTCGCTCGCGACGCTGGTGCTGAGGCAGCTGGTTCGAGTGTAAGGGTTCATTTTTGCTGCACCCAGAGGAAAGTCGCGTCGGTTTGCTGCTCCAGTTGCTCCAAAGCAGAAGTCCTCGGTAGCATCATTGGCTCATGTTATTCTCAGAGAACATTTAAGTGTTGCCGGAACACTGCTAAAGCTCGTGCTTGAAAAAAAATTCCAAGTTCTAAAAAGTGATGCCTGTGACTTGTAAGTCTGGTGGGAGAAGTTCATGTGGTGTGGTGCTGCTGCTTACATCCACACCTTTGTGAGCACAACAAATTGGGCAGGATCATAACCTGTGCAGGTTGCGATCACTCAGTGACAAATTGCAACCCACGACCAAAGGTAATTGGTCTTTGAGTGACCTGAAGTCACAAACTTGGTGCTAAAAGATTGCGGGCTACTTTTAGAGCAGATGCAGTCACTGCACTGTACCTCACACTGTGGCAACATTGGAAACTCAACAGTCATCTTCGTGCTCCTGAAAGTATTCCTTCACTACTTTATTATGGTCTATCACTTGTCAAATTACCTTGACTGCAGGTGGCTCACTTCTTGATTCCTGTGTAATGAAAGCTTGGCATGATCTTCAGCCATGGCTCGCACCTCCTTGTCCGTCTGTTGTGCGGCGTCGACAACATTATTGTCAAATATGACTCAATGAGAGAAGCTCTCTGCTTGAATGCCTCCTTGAATTAAAGCCACATTGACATGTCCAATGGCTCATCATCCAGGTCGGGTGATTCCTCGCTGTCAGGGTTGTAATTTTCCCTTAAACCAGCTTTCCTCAAGGAGTTATTACTGAATCTTCGACATGTTTTTGTTGTTTGATTGTCCGGTATACGTAGGCACTTCTAACCGATTATTAGTGGCAGACTTAGCTTTTAACCCTTTAATGCCTGAATTA
>JALIZH010019269.1:0-30606 GCA_030522465.1 Rhipicephalus appendiculatus
GCGAAATGCACGAAGACTTAGAAAGGACACAGGACGGAGCTTGTTTCACCATGTGCAATCATTATCTCAGAATACGTGCCAAATGCACACTACAACATACTTATACTTTTGGTTACTTCATTCTCATGGTTCGTATCTGCGGTCACTACCTTCCCTAAACAGACGTATTCCTTTACCACTTCCAGTGTTTTGATAGGCATCGCAAACCACTCTTCTCTTCGGAGACTGCTGAACATTGCTTTATTTTTTCTGCATATTAATTTTCTGACCCATCGCTCTGCTTTCCCTGTCTAATTCAGTAATTATGATTTGCAATAGTTTTCCCGAGTTACTAAACATGGCAATATCACAAGCGAATCGCATGTTACTAAGCTACTCTCCTTTAACTGCTATCACATGCTGTCCGCAATCCCACGCTCTGAAAACCTCCTGTTAACACGCGGTGAATAGAATTGGAGAGATGGTAGCTCCCTGCCTTAGACTCTTTATTAGAATTTTTTATTCCATGCTTTTTTTTTCATGGGGGACAATGGTGGCTGTGGAGACACTGTAGATATGCCGCCGCGACGGCATAGCGGCTATGGAGGTCGGCTGGTGACCTGAAAGGTGCAGGTTTGATCCCGGCCGCGGTGGTCGCATTTCGATGGAGGCGAAATGGTAGAGGACCGCATGTACTGTGCGATGTCAAAGCACCTTAAAGAACGCCAGATGATCAAAATTTCCGGAGTTCTCCTATACCGCGGGCCTCATCATATCCTGGTCTTGTCACATAATACCCCAGATATTACTATTATTATTCTTATTAATTTTTCGTTCATTAAAAAATCATACCACAGGGCGTTCGAATGATGATGTTTAGGTAGTGTTTTTGGAACCGGTGACCGGAAAATCTGTAGCGCTAGCACACGTGCGTCATCATGTGTGCTATTGCGCCGATTTGTGTGTACCGCGAGCCAAGACCTTCTAGAACGATTACTTTGTACTTTAATAGTCATAATAATTGTTGGGGTCCAACGTCTCAAAACGACCGTATGATGAGAGACGCCGCAGTGGAGGGCTCTCAACATTTCGACCACCGGGAGTTCTTTAATGTGCACCTAAATCTAAGCACATGGGCCTCAAGCATTTTCGCCTCCATCGAAAATGCGCCGCCGCAACCGTACTTTGTAGTTTGAACCACACGTTTGGTAGCACCATGTTAGCTCGCGGAGGCTGCATTTTGATGGACGCAATATGCAGGAAGCCCATGTGCTCAGATTTAGGTGCACGTTAAAGAACCCCACGTGAGGTCTAACTATCGGGGGTCCTCCACTATGGCATCTCTCACATTCATATCGTGTTCTTTGGACGCAAAACCCCAACAATTATTATACAAGAAGTACAGCAGCTTTCTGTGCATCCAGAGAAACCTAAGCAGTAGAAAAAAGCTCGGAAAACACGGGGACGAAAAGTAAGCAGACGCTACAAGCTAAGTAACCTAGAACTAAACATTGCGAAATGCTATCATTCGACTGTCAAGTCATTAAATGTGCGCCAACTGCTTCATGATCTGCCATCGGCCGAGCCTTTCAACATGGTAAAAAATTTGCGCAGCTTGCGCTGAGTCGCGTAAGGCTGGGGCAGAGCAGAGCTGGTCGGCACTCGCCTTGGCAATTGACTAGGCACACGTTCATTCACACGTCCATGCACGAAGTGTTCACGCGATCACATTGCGAATCACGAGTATCGGATAGGCATCGATCGGGTTTCATTGGGAATCGCTTGGCAATCACAGCACCAAGTACCTTACTTACCTTTATTAGGTAAATTGGCCTAACTTGCAAATTTGAAACTTGGTCTCGATTAGCTTCCATCCCATGTCAAGGTAAGCTTAATTAGCTAATTAGTCGAGCTACCACTAGTTATATTAACTCTTAATTAGTATTAGGCTAAGCTTGGCGCATCTTACAAAATTCGGCATTACTAGGCACACGAGAATCTCAGCTCGGCTAAATTAGGGCTTTTGAGGTGTGATTTCATTAGCTTAGTTATGCGCAGTTAATTAGGTTTTACCATGCTCAACATGGCTTAATAAGGCTTGTCTATGGTTACACTGGTTTAACTAGGCACAGTTCTTAATTTTTCTTGACGTGGCCGCGCCGGCAAGATCATGGTTTCCTCTCTACATCGCGAACCGGACAAACGGCGGGCATAACATACTTGCTGTAAAAAAATGCGAACGGAATAAAATAATACGTTTGGCTGCCCTTCCGAATTCCCGGTGCAGTCGGGCACCGTTTTCTTTTTTCTGATGCGTGAAACGAGTCGTTGCCATAGGATCGGGGAATGACTAGCCATTTTAACGTTGCAGCTCGCCGGTCTTATCTTTGTCGCCGTTAGCAACGAACGCGGCAGGCCACGCCAAGTCGTGAAGCTGTGTGTTCTGAACTTTTTGTTTCTTTCCTTTTCTTTCTTGCCTTGACGCAACTCTTGACTTCGCGCGAGATTCAAAAGATAAAAGTCATGCGGCACGTGGTGGAAGACACGCGAACTAAACGCCGATGTCCGTGAAAGCTGGATCTGCGGCTTCTATGGGCGTAACACAAACAGCCATTCCGCACGTCATGTAAATCACTGAAAGCAGCCCAGGAGTTTTACGTGACTCTCTTGCGGTCTCCTTATCGCATTCTTTGTCTGGTGCCTGATTCGCAAATCTGCAGCAGCAGTCTTAACTCTGTGATTTGTGGTTTCCTATTTTTTTTACGTTGGGGCTTCCACATTCAGCTAATATTGAAAAAACAAAGCTTCACATAATCATTACCTAACAGAGATGGTCACCCGACTACAATATCCGCATGAATAATTTATGAGACGTTTGCATAGTTATCAATACCAGCGCGAAGACGTCATTTTCCCCCTTAAAATCTTACAATTTGGTCTCTCTGGAGAAAACAACGCCACCTACACTGCTCATAATGTTACTGCATAATCATAAAACTTCGTTCCATACAGTCTGCTTAGAAGGATAGCGTTATCGCTGTTCACAGTCACGGAGAACGACATAATACCTGTAGCAGTGCACGATCGTACAAGAGAACACATTTGCCTCCGCATCAACTCGCCAAAATCTGCGAATGTACTTAAATAGGCGCATAAACATCCTTAACGTACGTGCTAACTTGAAGCTGTTCAGTGGAAAACTAAGCATGCGGTGAGCAATATTATTCGCCTCTTTATAACTCATGAAATACTTCCTATATTAAGCTTCAGTATTATTTCTTTGCAGAACTCACACGTTGTTACGTAGTCTTACGGTAACACTGTTTCGATATTTCATAATGGAACTGAATGTTCGACTGTGATAAAGCAAAGTAGTCAGCGAATATTTCAAAGGGGCCATTTATATAGGTAACTAAACAAGAAGAACATCATTGTCCTTACATAAACTACAAAACAGTGGAAAGTGTACGGGCCGCGAAATTTCAGTATGAGGAACGCTTGTAATTCCAATGACAAGACACACAGATAAAATGAGGCTATGTAGAACAGTGCCTTTGGCATTAGGCGCGAATACGTTGCGCTCAGTTAGGCGAGAGTATTAGTGACCGCAGTGCATATGAGCAAACCATTACACACTCACATTAAAGGATCTACAAATGCTTCGTTTGTAGGAGTGTCAAAGTTGTATAATGTAATTCTACGTACTTTAATTCTTGGTTGTGCATGTATGTTTAAGAACAGATTCCGTGTGCTCATAGAGAGAGCATCAGCTACGTATTAATGCATGAATGTAATTGCAAAACACGAGCAAACAGCAGAAATGAAGTAAAAACGAACAAGGTACCATCACATCGTATACCAGTAGTCCATGTAGTCTTCCTGCAGAAGGCTAAATGCAAAAGAAAATGTAGTTATGATTGCGCTCAGCTCAGCCGTACTAACAAGGCAGAGACACGTTCTCACTTTACTCCCTCGCCTTTTTTTTTGTATGTGCTGCTCTGCATTGCGCCAGAGTATATAGGGAAGCAGCCTGGTAGGAAGTCACAGTGGATCTGGCATAACTGAGTCATGTACAGCTGAGGTTATAGTTAAGATTAGAAGTAGTGGAACTATACCTTATGCTGCCACTTGCCGGAAAAGTCGGATAGAGGAAGCGGAACTGCTTTTTGTCGGAGCAAGTACAGCGGATACACCATGAAACTATGCGCGCGCTACTGTCGCTGCAGCAGACTCGCGTCTACGACGGTATTTGTGAGCGCAACATGACCTGAGCTACACAGGATCTCCCCAGCCTACGGGCAGAGAAAGGTGAGACGGCGTTCGAGCACTCAGCTCTAGAACACGGTGATCAGAGTGTATCGAGCAATCGAGTGCGAGCGGCCTGATATTTCCTAATCGTGTGTGAAGTCTGTAACCCTGTAACCTCTTCTTTTTTTTGCCCACTTGGGGGAAGCCATAGTTCACATTTAGGGGATTTTATTATTGCGATATCAATTATATTGAGGCAAATGTTCGCAAGCACCGTCACCGTTATGTTCCGCAAAATGTCCAAATTAATAAAATTGTCGTGCGCGTGGTATGTTGTCCCTGTGAGTGAAAGCTTCCCAGGGCTGCTGACGGGTGCGGTTCAAGCAGAGATGAAACACGCCAACCGGCTCTAATAACCGAAGAAGCAAGCCGAGGAGAGGGGGAGGGGGGGGGGGGGGGCTCGTTCAGCAACTTGGAACTTTGTTCAAACGGTGCACAATCGTGCGCCCTGCTTCAGCACAGACCAGCGGACGGCTCGTGTCTAATCGGGGTTCCCCAGGACCAAATAAAATTTATTTCACCTTCACCCCCAACGTGCTTTGCTCCAAACCTTCCCTCGTTTTGAAGCGACAGACAGCACATGAACCGCTTCGCTCGCTGGAGTGGTCGCATTCCCCTACGCGAGCGTTTGGCAGAGTTACACCCTACAACGTTCTTAACACGTTAGCTTGAAAGTTCAATTCGCATAACATCCCACTTTGTTGCTAGTGCATTCACTACCTCGCTCTTGGGGTGAAACCGTGACTTCTCGATTACAACAGCTTACAACATAAGAAAGTCTATCGTTAGGAGAAAACCGGGCGGGGCAATTGCCTGAAAATTTCGCAAGGCTAGATCCACCGGCAACCTACAACATCGTTATCGTAATCCTAATATTCTAGCAATTTATTTCTAGCATACGCATCCATGAGAAGTAGCAGACAATGAAGCCAAGGAAACGAAAGGGGAAAGTATAGGGGAAGGTATAGGGAATTAGCTCAATTGGTAGATCATCGGGTGCGTTATCAGAAGGCTGCAGGTTCGGTCACTGCCGACGACAGGTTATTTTGTCGTCAGCCTTACTTTGTACATGTTTACATCACGTTTACTAAAAATAATATCCCGTATACTTTCCTTGGTCTTTTTGTTTGTTAGTTCTCATTAACGTAGATCTAAAAAAAACAAGCCCTTGACATTTCCCCTTTTTTGTTCAAACATACCCAGTGGTATTACATCGAACCAGTTTGTTATATTAACTCTATGCATACAACTTCTCACCGTTCTTAAATAGACTGTTTGGATGATACTGTCCGACGGCTTTCCAACTTTTGTTTTTGAAACAAAGCTAAACGTAAATGGCAAGACCAGAAGCAATAAAACGTCATACCTTTGAAGTCATGCATTCAAAGCGAGTGCCTTTCCGCTATACTTATTAAGGCACACCGCCTGCATATTGCTCCCGAACTTACAAAAGCTGTCTTAGGGTCACACCTAGAATAGTGCGACTAAAAATGTACAGAAGAAATCATCAGGCACACAGCGCTCCTTACCTTCTCGGTTTATATTCTACCTCGTTTGTCGCGGTGAAACACTGTCGCTGCCTCCTTCATTAGTCGCGCTCGTAATATGAATGAAATGTCATTTATTTGCATCACACAGTGGCTTAGTTTACACATTACTACAACCGCAAATGAATATTTCGGCAACGAAGAAGTCGAGGCACCGCAGAGAGGCTTACATGCTTAATGTAGGCCGTGCACGCTTCCTTGCCTAATGAACTTGTGGCACTAGCGAACTCGATGTCTATAACGGTTATGCGGAGACCAAGAAGACGAACGTACTAAAAAAAGAACTAATCGGCCTCTCATTTCCTTCTCGGGGGGAACAAGTTCCATTAGTCGGGAGACGTGGGTTGGTGACGAGGAATGTCGGGATATACCGCGAGACATAATTTGGCCACCTGGTCATCCCAGGTGGTGAAGACAGTCATCTTCGTTCCCTTTTTTATATGCAACGGTGCATGTTTGATGCGCAAGTTCACCATCGTGGGGGTGAAGCAGCGTGTTAATTTATGTATGGAAGAAAGGGGCAATAAAAGTGTCATTTAATCAATCGTATGGTTACTTAGCGATTATCTTAGCATGGTCAGATTTGCAGTAGATCTAAGTAAACCAACTGCAGGCATTGCGCGCATCCGTTTACTCAGTAAGTGGTGGTAAGCTGCTCAGTAACTGCCGATGATTGACGCTAGACAACTTTGGCGTTAACCATCGAAGTGAAACGATGATGGGCTAAACCTCTATGGGTCCTAGATTGCATTCAAGCAATATTTTAAATGTCACAGTGGGATGCAAGTATTGAATGTTACATTCAAAATTTTCAGTCTTCCTATGCTGAAGGGCAGCGGGCAATTAACATGATTGCAGTTGGGGGGGGGGGGCGTACACCTGTCACTGAATTGTGGTTGTCGGAAGACAGTTTTCATCGCAAGCTCCCTTGTTGCCGTTCTTTTAAACTTATTTAGATTATAAAACAATTTCATTCCTACAACAAGGCACCACCCGTTTCATGGCCGAACCCCACGCGTAGGGCAGCTCCACATTACTAAGAAACAACGAACTAACTTCCAACTTTTCGTCTACTTTGTGATTTTAATTGTCTTCGTCCGCATTGGTGCTATTCTCTTGACTGTGTTGTAGGAAGAAGCACAAGTGGAAACACGGATAAACTTATTTATGCATATAAGACATTGTTTTAATATTTGTTCTATATTCGTGATGAAATTGTTCTACCTATCAGTGTTCACAGACAAAGAAGCCATGACACCTTTAAGGAACGTTGTCTTCTTTCATGATCACATATTTAGGTTCAAATACAAGTGAAGGAAACGCTATGTATGGACCTTGTGTATTTATATTACCTTGGGTATTTATGTAATATGTGCTCATATAGGTGCTGAATATGCTAACTATGACAACGCCGTCGTAGCAAAACCTATGAAATCCTTTTCAATGCGAACTATTCAGGTGGAATGAGAGGTATTCCTTAATGCCGGAAACTTGTTTAGGCGTCATGAATTTTAGGCGGTCAAACTTCCTGTACTCTGAAAAATAAGCTTTATATTTTAGTTTCAGAATTTGTTTACCCAGAAAACTGAATCCTTAAAACATTCGTGGCTATGACACCGAATGGAAGCTGGCAAAAGTAAGCGAATAGGAAATTGTATGTTGAACTATTGTTTCAATTTTCATGCGAAATATTGTGCACATGCACCGCTGCGCTGTAACACGCAGCGATTATATCTGCAGTCTACATTTCCTAGAGCCATTTTCTCGACACGGACGAAAGTGAGTCATTGTGATGTGGCGGAATTCCAATCAAACTTTCATCATCGTGCAACTGTAATCTGCACCGCCGCATTCCAAAATGCCATTACCGGAACACGGCCCACTGGTCCGTTTCTGAGAGAACTGTACACACAGAAGTGTCGGCGTCGTTCGATAGAACGGTGAAGTCGTTAAGTGTAGCCGGTGCCCTGACCAGAAACAATATTACCGCATCGTCACGCACGGATTACCAGCTAATAGAATAACTTCCATCCGCGGCCTTTCTTCCGTACCATGACGCCGCAGTTGCGTTCACTACTGCGGAAAGTTGTCTGCCTGATACAACTTCCCTAACTCGCATCATCGCTGTTGCGTATCTAATGATTTTCTTTTTTTTTATCTGGTATCAGGTTTTATTCTGTTGTGAAAGGCGTCTACAACTGTCTTTCAAAGTTGCTTTGTCCTTACTTACTATACTCACAGTATTGTAACTCTGATGCTGTTCATACTGTGTACTAGAATGCTTTCTCTGCGCATGTTCGTGTATCGGCAACCAAGCGCAACCTCCTGGCGAAAGCGTATTTAGTACTTTCTTCATGGTTTTTTATCAGCGTCTTACTTCATCTTTATTTCAGGTTTCTGGCTTTATCTTTTTATACATCTTGTTTTTCCCTATTTCTATCTTTCTGTCTAACTGCCCTTTCTCCTCCTCTTCACCCTCCTAACCCTCACAACATTCCTCCTCAGCCTCACTTTTTTCCCCGCCTTTGCTATGCTATATTCTTTACGGTTATGCTATGGTTTACCGTCTCACCTTCTTTCACTCGTCCTACTTTCACTTCTTTGTTCCCATCACCTTGCTAAGCTATACTATACATAGCTAGGTCATCCTTTACCATCATTCCTCCTTCTTTCCTTTCTGCTCACACTCTCATCACTGCTTTTCAACCTCACTTCCCTTTCCCACCCCCCTTGCTATACAATACTATGGTGGCTATGCTATGCTAGGAGTAGTTAGGCACACCCATAGGTCGGCGAACTCACTCATGAGTCGACTCACTCGGACTCACTCAGACTCAGATCGGGCCGTGAGTCTGAGTCTGAGTGAGTCCGGGTGAGTAATATTTTGGTGAGTTTGAGTCTGAGTGAGTCCGGTTGAAGAAAATTTTCGTGAGTGTGAGTCCGAGTGAGTTTGGCTCAGGAAAATTTTGTTGAGTCTGAGTCCGAGTGAGTCCAAAGCTCAAGATATCTTTCTTGAGTGAGTCTGAGTGAGTTCCACTTTTTTTTGCCGACCTTCGGTCATATCTACTCATCTTCAGCATTACTATCAGGCTTTTCTGGATTCACTTTTAAACTCACGTCTACTTACACGTATTCCAAAGCAGTGTCTTTCATACAGCATTTAAATATTTATGGATCAGAGGCGCCAATTACAAAGAGGAGTGTCTTGCCCCCCCCCCCCCCCCCCCCGCGATATCTCTTCCAAGGAAATTTTTGATAAATGCATGTTATGTTGTCATCTCTTTCAAGAAAAATGACCTTACTGGTTTACGAGCACTCATAACTCGTATTCGAAGATACCATATCAAAATGCGCCAAGAACAGCACCGATGATTACGCGAGATGTTGGTGTTATAGAGCACTGACACCACAGTCGAAAAAGATAATTCTAGGCTAACGGACTCATCAGTCAACCCACTCAGACTCACTCAGACTCAGAACGAGCCGTGAGTCTGATTCTGGGTGAGTTCGGGTGGGTAATGTTTTGGTGAGTTTGAGTCCGAGTGAATGCGGTTGAAGAAAATTTTCGTGAGTGTGAGTTCGATCGAGTCCGGCTCAGAAAAATTTTGGTGAGTTTGAGTCCGAGTGAGCCCTTAGCGCATATATTTCATGAGTGAGTCTGAGTGAGCTCCACAAGTTTTGCCGACCTATGGGCACACCCGCTTTCTGTAGCACATACCCGCCTAGTTTTTGCAGGCATATCAAAGCCCTTGCCTTGAGATCAAACAACTGCTCTGTTAAAAGCGCCTCGGGGGTAGATAGTCCTGTCTTGGAACACCCGTCTGTGCAGCCTATGTAGACGAGCGTTGCACAAACTACAAAAGTTTCCTAGTGGCTTCAGAACTACATCTGGGTATGCGAAGGCGCTCTGATCAGCTTGGAGTCTTCTGGCTTACCCTTCAGCATCAGAAAAGTTTGCAGGATGTCGATATACAAAAGGAGATGCTGAAGTCAGAGCCCGCACAGTAAGCAAATACTTTACAAACTACACACAAAAAAGGGATACAACAGTTTATGTACGTCGATTACAGAGAAAAAAAAGGTGCTTGACTTTTTTTTCAGACCGAGCCAGAAAGCTGGAAGGAGACGACTAGTTTCATGAATTCCCGAAATAAACCGCTGCTGCCCCGGAAACAACCGGTGCGTATGAGTGCTACCGGCGGCCGAGTACATTGCTCCATGCATGGGTGCGGCGTGACACCTCCTGAAACTAAAGTTGGGGCTGTGAGTGGGGTACCTACATGTTTTAACGTGATAACGTTACAGCGAATGCTAGAATAAAAACGTGGCTCTGCAAAATTGAAGGGAAATCACTGCTTTTTTAAGCAGGTACATGTAAAACTTTAAAATTAGGTGGTGGCCAAGATGGTGTGCTAATTAAGATGGTTGACACCACCGAGCGCTATGGCTATTTGCTGGGCAATAGAAATTTCTTTGTTAGATCGGAAACGTCGTAAAATCGAACTACGTACGTTAGACCGACGTTTAAATGTATAGCGTTGCTCGCCCGCGCAGGCATACGCCAGTGAACGCTGCTTACACTTCACTTTTATTAAAATGACATCTATGCTGCAATGTCAGCGCTGGTGATCCAGCGGACCGTGAACGCTACTGCAGTCGACGTGCTTGTGAGCCCAGGGTGTGCGCACAATTAGTACTCAGTTTACACAAATACGACGACAAACCTCGTAGCGCGTGGCTCAGAGCCATAAATCCAGCATGGGTAGCTACTAGCTGATCGCTTCAGCACCAAAGATATCAGCTGTACCGAAAACCCGGCTGCAAATGTTTTGTTGAGTATCGCTTAAAAAACCGCTATACAAATGCTTGGGCCACGTCTAGTTCACCCGAGTGCTTTAACGATTATGCTTGAGAAAACGCTGAAAGTGAAAATATGAAATTATAGCTTTTCGTATATTTGGGCAGACAATCAATTATCTTCTCGCGCATTATTAGTTTCGAAAAAATCTATGAGTGAACTTTAATATGTGTGATCGTTTTGTTTGTTCCGTCCCAGTATTGCCTAATCTTCTGTAGTAGCTATGAGATATACATGCAAAAGAATCCTACGAAAATGACAAAATGTTTGCAAGGCTGATTTCTGGTCGTGTTCGTCACAGATAATCTCGCTGTTTAGCGAAAAAAATTTATAGTATAAATATTCTTGGAGTGTTACGTCTCAAGACCGCGATATGATAATGACGGACGCCAAAGTGGTGAGGCTCCGGAAATTTTGACCACCTGAGGATATTTCGCAATCACCTCCATCGAAATGCGGCCGCCGTGGCCAGGATTCCATTACGCGACTTTTGGGTCAGAGCGCCTGACTACTAGAACACCATGACGGTTCTCGCAGAAAAATTGTGATTACGTGATCAAGAAGAATGGACACGCAGTCGCACATTAAGTCACGTGCGGTTGTTTGTAACTTTTCAGTGAGTGTTTAATCTTGCACATACACAAAGATGACCGCATCGAAGGGAAACAACACGAAAGACCAGGACAGTAAAGGCGCTCATACAACCACAGATAGCGCTGACTGGCAACTGAAGTTTATTGCGGCGAAGAGCGTAAATAAACGCATATCTAGGTATCAGCCCTCGTCAATATAATCAAGAACAGGAAAAAAAGAATGAAAAGATACAAACGGACACCGATGCAAGAAGCTATGAGCACATGACGACAATGGCTAACAGTACTGATGTTAAAAAAATACTACAGCGCTAACACACAGGACGGAGGAAAGAAGTGACACACACGGCGCTGAACTTGCAACTGGTTCATTGCAAAAACATGTACATGTTTTTTGAAAAACAAACATGGTGAGCACGCATGCTCAATGTCAAAGATAATAGATTTATCAAACCGTAAGGCACAGCCTCGTGTAAGCTTCCTAGTCACTGCCGTTTTAACAGGTCCATTTCTTTTGAAGATAACGCCAGGGAAGGTTGGCTGACGCAATGGCTCCCTTTTCTAAATATGTGGAATGTACTTCTTTCCTCCGTCCTGTGTGTTAGCGCTGTAGTATTTTTTAACATGGAACCTCACCAACTCGCCCAATCTGCCTGTCTTCTAACAGTACTGAGTTTGCAACTATATGAGCTAGGCTAAGCTTTAGTTAAAACACCCTCATTACCCTCAAACAAGAAGCAGCTATTTTTCTTTGGTTTTTCTCTACCTGATCAAACCTCTTGATGTCTTATTCCATGTGTGAACATGGGAATGGCATTTAAACAAATTACTTTTGAAATTTAACATTTGCGAGAGGCCGTTCTTTATTTCTCCATATTTGTAAGTTTCTGTGTCATTACCTAAGAATATGAAATGGTCGTTTTTGCAATAAAATAGTTCTGCTGTGAAAAGCAGGCGAATAGTGCCAGGTTGGATATAGCACTCCGTTTCCCATCTACAGCCAGTCCAATAGCTTCGCCAACGAGAATACGCCACGACTACACGTGCGAGCCAGCTGAGCCACCCGTGCCCGTAGGGGACGAAGCTTATTACATTATTTGAAGGTGGCCTTACCTTTGTGACCAGATTATCGAGCTTATTGCATGACCATGTGACTTACCTGAATAAAAGCTTGGGTGACATTTATTGCCCATTGTTTTCAAACTGGCCGTGGGGAAACGCACCATTCCACGTAATGCATCGTATGAACTCGGTATCCATCTCAATCTAAATGCTGCAGCTCCGAAGGGTGTATCCCTGGACTACACGACAAAAAGAGATTTTGCGCTCAGAGGCGTAAGAATATTGCCGCAAGAATGTGCACACTGGTCTTGCAGTACAAAATTTTATGACGGGCATGACACCTTTTTTATTTATTTTTTCGCCATGTTCCGGCCTACACTGTCTCGTCCCCGGCAAAATCTTTCGTTTCACCTGCATTTAAATTTTGTGGTTACCCGACTTCTGGTTACTTTATATGTAGTTGGTTTTACAGCGGCGCTATCTAGCATGCGTATTTGGCTGTCATTTTCTGACCTTACGCGAGAGACTTCAAAACAGTGGCTTGCTCGCTCGGCAGCCGTTCTTATACTCTCAACCTTCGTCTACTGGAACTGCTTGAATGAGATCTTGAGCTCTTCCTGCTCCGCCTGCTTGCGCTTGGCCCTGCAGAGAAAAAAACGCGTTATACACGTCATTTATTTTGAAAATATCAGACACAGAAGGAGATATGTAATGATAGAGATGTTTAACTTATATAGACGTGTAATAAAATCAAACGATAACTGCTACTTAGGTACTGTGGTGAGGATGTAGATGCGGTCACTGACCAAGTCAAGGTGAAAAAACACAGAGACGTTTCGGAACCCATACGGGTTCCTTGTTCACATTGAGTGTGAACAAGGAACCCGTATGGGTTCCGAAACGTCTCTGTGTGAACAAGGAACCCGTATGGGTTCCGAAACGTCTCTGTGTTTTTTCACCTTGACTTGGTCAGTGACCGCATCTACATCCTCATCATGATACCTGACCAGACGAACTTTCGTCGAACTCTTGACTACAGGTACTGTGGTATTTTAGTAAAAAAAAAAGAAACTCTGAATACTAACCATATTGACTGTTTGTAGCGTGCTGCAAAATTTTCTAGCTTTTTACTATACTGAAGAATATAAATGCTTTTCAGTCTGCAATGCATATTTTAGAAATATTTCTTCATAATGGACCTTATCTGGACATCAATCCACACTCAAAGCACGTAAACAAAACTCTCCCTAGCTCTTTTAACATGAGTGTAGCTGGGTTCGCGAAGAAAAACGTGAGGAAATATTACTTCGCAAGTAGGAACAAGTGTTTCCATATTAGTAAACACTTCTTATAGTTCACCACTATTTATGGTTAGAGGCCGGATTTTAGGCGAATGCCTATTTTGTTCCTTGAGTTCCTATCACGCCATTTTGTTATATGAGCATGAATAAGAGGTTTAGAAGGGCATCTGTTGTGCTTCTATAAAGCTTTTAATTGCTTATTTCTGGTGTTTGTGCCGAATTGCCCATAAGAGCCTAAACTCCTATTTTCGAAATTGGCCTCTACATCAACACTATTTAACCTCAGATGTGTCTTTCGAGCGCATGTTGAGACTGGTTATGATACCGGGCAATATTTACTGTTCTGAACTTAAAGGCGTTCAACATTGTCCTCTAGTTCAACCAACTTCCGGAAAACAACTGCAAGCAGCAGTAAAATTGGACGCACCGGCAACCATACGCCGCCCCGCTGACATGTCACAAGAGGTTGCCAGATGCGAAACCGTGGGGTGCCGCCAGGGGAAAGGAGAGTGAAGATATATATATATATATATAATCACCTCCCTCAGTGAATCTCATTTTCAGGTTCAGTCAAGGTCAACGTCAGCGAAAGACTGCAGCGACCCTCCAGTGCTGCGCGTTCGTGAAAACGCAAAGTGGCTGAAGTTGAGTCTTTCTGCATACAAGTTCGGCAGGGGCTCATGCCAAGAGCGCCGATGACAGCGAACGGCCTTTGGGTGTAGTCTTATAGTGCAATACCTTGATTTTATTGTCGCAACGTGCAGTCCGAATGGGCACTTCTTGTCGTCCTTGTGTGAACGAACACAAGCAATAACGTCAAGTGTCTGCGAAGCAGTGGCTTCGTGTTTTCGCAAAGCAAGGAAAACCAAGCTACCACTCAACAAACTTTCCTTAACTGCGTTCAGCTATGGCAAAATTTATTTATTTATTTATTTATTTATTTATTTATTTATTTATTTATTTATTTTTACAGTACTTTTAATCTCTAGATGAGGCTGTAAGAAGGAATGGGTGTAACAAGTACAAAACGAAGGGATAAAATCAAGATACAACAATATTGTCACATTAATCTAGATGAACAAGAAAAAAAAAGCGCTCCTGAAGAGCGAGATACAAGGCATACACACAACATTTATAGCACTGATATGCGCGAACTGATTGCAGAATGATATGACCAAACTTCTTTTCGCGAAAAAGAAAAGAATTTTATTGCACAGCTAACCATATCAAATTCCAAGCTTTACCCTCAATCGCAATAATAAAGTTACTGTTTGGCTTCCAAATAATGGCGAATCCAACTAAGAGAGAAGTTCAAGGAAATAGGGAGGCTTGAAGAGGGGAGAAATAGCAAGGTGGTGATTGTCTCTGGTACCAACCTTTATTCAGGAGACTTGGAAGGTGGTTGCCGCCCTGGCGAGGAAAATACTTCTTGTATAAATGTTGGCTGAAGCGATATTGCCTTTTTAACTATTTTTTAGAACGCAGCTCTATTAAGCGCCCATTACTGCGTTAAGCGGCGTTAGAGTGTACTGGAAACGGTTCTAGTACACTCTAGCGGCGTCACGGTCGGCGTAACCAACAGAAGGAACGAGGACGAAAGAGAGAGAAAGTGAGACGGTCCCGAGGAGTTTTCCCCGATTAAAGCCAGCGAGCTCCTATTTTAGCACATGAATTACCGCGCACCTGCGCGCGATTGCGAGAGAGCAACGCATGCCTCTCGCACCCGGGCACCAGGAAGTGGGCTGACCTGCGAGGCTTGCGAGAAGAAGACGTGCGTTGATAGAATGGCCCTTTGTGTGGGGATCGGGCGAGAACCGGCGCATTCAGCATGGTAGGAACGCTCTAGCGGGCTCTCAGGTTTTTTAGATGCGAAGCAGCTCTTTGACTAGCCTGTGTAACGCTGTCCCTCCGTGCGTCCCTACGAACGCGCCGCAACGGGCTCCCCTCGCCGAAGGTGTTGGAGCGGTGCCAAGTAGGTCACGCCGCAGCTTCGCGTGGACGTCACGCTCCCCTCGCAGTGCGCGATGACGTCACTCTCTCCCTCGTCTGCCGCGCGCTCGCCGCAGCGCCCGCAGCTGCCGCCTGACGCGCGCCTAACGAACGCGTTGAAACATGTCTGTACGTGTCACCTCTCTCTCGCTTCACCCTCTCCACCACTCCCATGCGCAACGCTGCTGTTTCGCATCCCATCAGGGTTCCCTTTGAGAAGATGGTGTAAATTTTTTTTCGTCTAGTTTTACGGCCACAAGTTTGCCCTTAATACACAAGTTTTAGAACGCAGTTCTTAGGCGCCCTTTCCTGCGTTGAGCGGCATCGGCATCCTCGTAACCTGGTTTGAAAGAGAGCGAACGCGAACCGCAGTGGAGGATGAAAGAAGGCGATAACGTGGCAAGCACGAAGAATAGGGAACGTTAATCATGATGAGTGGTTTTCAGCGCAAAACAACGAAGACACAGGAAAAGGAGGGGCACGAACACCAGCGCTGTCTCACAACTGACTTTATTAGCAATGGAAACACAGACTTTATACCACAACCCTAACCCACGTGGGCACACGTCGATGACATCAAACAGAAGATAAAAGAACAGATTAAAGGACTAACTGAGCACAATATGTATCAAGTCACAGAACTGTTCAAAAAGGAAATTTCCCTGTCATGCAGGGTGATAGAAGGTACACTTACACAAGTAAGGCCCTTTTTTGTGGATATAAAAAGCCTCCATAATTTCCCTGGTGGCCTGATCGATATGCGTGAAAATACATATAGTCTTTTCAAACATTACTGTGCAACCCTGTTCTGTACGATGCCTAGCCAAATGAGAATATGGATTGCCGTCGAGTGAGCGCTTATGTTCCATTAGTCTGATATTCAGACACCGGCCCGTTTGGCCTATGTATACGTGACCACACGAGAATGGGACCTGGTAAACGACGCCCACTCTGCATGGAACTACCGGGGACGTGTGCTTTACTTTGCAAGAATTCGTGTCTTCGTCGTTTTGCGCTGAAAACCACTCATCATGATTAACGCAATCCAACTCGCCCAAATGTCAGTTCTTCTGAATAGGGAACGACTGGGGAAAGACCACAGGTTTCGCGGAAACCCCGCCGCGGCGCTTTGCACGTAGTACTGATTCGGCTATAGTGGAACGCACCCACGCGCTGCCTTTCGCGGTCTCCCGGTTCTGCTGCGCGCACCTTTGGATTCTAGCGTCGCTGCCGATGCCTGAGTCGAAAGATGCGAGCCACCGAAGCAGAAATATTTACCTCTTCTTATCACAACATCAAAACATCTTAACAGCTACGCTCAGAATTCGCATTAGGCAGCATCGTAGCGGTGATTTTTTCAACTGATCAAAAATTAACTCTTTCTTACGTGAAATTAACTTGGGTGGATTGGGAATGTGCCAAATTGAATATTCTCAATATCCAACTTGACGAAAGCATGAAAATAAAATAGCATACAATATCGAAATCTCTGTATACTGCAGACGTTATGCACATTGTGAAAGTGTTTATACGCACCATTATGATGAAACCCCATTTGGTCACCACGAGTAGTTCGCGCGCTGCGCCCGTTGGCAAATTTCACTACTCCAGGATCATGAGTAACAGCGTTTTGTCTCCTAAGTTGTCTTGCTGTTATCACGAAGTAAAGAGAAAATGAAAACGCTAGTTAGTAATACGTTTGTTTTTTTGGCAGGAATGCACATGAACACTGGGTGTAAAAGCCCACCCCGCAAGGTGAAACTGATTGTCATTTTACACAGGTATAGCTTGAGTTCACCTTCTTACACAAAGCAATACATACCGAGCGGGAGGAGTGATAAAATAATTGGTTTCGCATGATATTAATAAGGCGACAGCCTTAGATGCCTCTTCAAACGAGAAATCTGACCATGCCGTGGCGTCGAGCACGAGTGAAGCAAATAATCACCGTGGGATGGCGTCACCACATGATGTCATCACGACGTCACAGATTGTAAATTTTTGTGACATCATCATGACGCCACAAATTCTGGCGTGACGTCACGCATAACACCGCACGACACCGTTATAGCGCCTTCCTTTTAGCTGTGGGTGGCGAACAAAACTGGAGAGCACGCGACCTCAAGGTAACAAAATGTAGACGGCGCTTGATAGCGTCTGGCTTGAGACACTGTCATGGCTTTCGTCTTTCGAGTCGTCTTAGGTGAATGCACAAAGGACCATCTGAGTTTTTCCATGTAGAAAGAGATCACAAAATGCCAGTTAACGGCATGTCGAGGTCAACGTTCCTGTATATATATTGTTGCAACCGGCAATGCAAAGAACCGGCCTGCATGGGACGCTCAACTGCCCTGGGGGGCTCTCTGTCTCTGGCCTTCGCGGGCCCTCTCGTTTCGTGTGTCGTCAAGGCGCGTCTCAACGCTTTGTTTGTAAAAATGTTGTAAATATGTAAATTCTACATGTGTTCTTCTTGTAGGGTTATAAGCCCCGCAAGAGACCTCCTTCACCGACCGGGACCTGGGTGCGAGTCTCGCCCCCCTCCTCGGTCTGAGATATATATATATATATATATATATATATATATATATATATATATATATATATATATATATATATATATATATATATATATATATATATATATATATATATATATATATATATATATATATATTGTAGCGATGCATTGGAACCTAGCAATGGGTTGCACTCTTGAGAGCCTTCTAGTGGGCCATCTGCAAAAAGGTCGCCGCTCGCGCTGAGAGTTCGTGCCTGGCCGTGGCTGTCGCCATTCCCCAGTTTCTCTGAGTTCCGGCAAATAAACGCCTTAACAATTGGTGGAGAGTGCTCTGCTCCCATTCGATGCCTGTGGAGCTTCGATCTCGTACCCTGACATCTACCATGCCCCAAGACGCTTCTCAGCAAACGCCTCCCCCCATGCCGCCCACTTGTCCCGGTGTCCCACGCATCCGCGATCCACCGATCTTCACTGGCGCCGATAGCACCGATGTGGAGGACTGGCTGGCACTTTACGAGCGCGTGAGCGTCCCCAACAAATGGGACGACGACGGCAAGTTGACCAACTTGGTGTTCTACCTTGCGGGAGTAGCAGGTTTGTGGTACAACAACCACGCGTCCGATTTTGGGACTTGGTCCGATTTCAAGACCGCCGTCATCAACGTTTTTGGACGCCCTGCCGTTCGTAAGCTGAAAGCCGAACAGCGCTTACGCGAACGTGCTCAGCAGGCCGGTGAGTCATTCACCAGTTACATCGAGGATGTCCTCGAGTTGTGCAAGAAAGCCAACGAAACCATGTCTGAGTCTGACAAGATCCGGAACGTCATGAAGGGTATTGACGACGACGCTTTCACCATGCTGCTCGCCAAAAACCCTGCCACAGTGGCTGAAGTCATAACGCTCTGCCAGAGCTACGAGGAGCTCCGCCGGCAGCGTTCAATGACCCGTCGCTCCCCTTCACGAGATGCAGAGCTCGCTGGCTTGGTGGCCACCTCTGACCAGGCGGCGTTGCTGCCAGAGCTCAAGTCATTCATCCGGGAGGAAATCGCACGGCAGTTCTCTCTCCTGGCCTTTGCCGTCACCCAAGGACGGAATTCTCCCCGATCCAGCCAAGCTTCGGGCCGTGACCGAGTTCCCAAAGCCGACGACCGTCAAGGAACTGCGCAGTTTCGTAGGACTGTGTTCCTACTTTCGGCGCTTCATTCGAAACTTCGCGACGATCATATCACCACTGACGAAGCTCCTTGGAAGTAACGGGCCCCTTAATTCGTGGTCATCCGAGTGCGACGACGCGTTCGCCAAGCTCCGCCATTTGTTGACGTCTCCTCCCATACTACGCCACTACGACCCTACGGCTCCAACGGAGGTGCACACAGACGCCAGCGGTGTAGGCCTCGGCGCTGTCCTGGCGCAGCGCAAACCCGGATTCCCCGAATATGTCGTGGCATACGCAAGCCGTACGCTCACGAGAGCCGAGACAAATTACACCGTCACGGAAAAAGAGTGCCTGGCGATCGTCTGGGCCCTTACAAAGTTTCGACCCTATTTGTATGGTCGCCCATTTGATGTCGTCACCGACCATCACGCACTATGCTGGCTGTCGTCATTGAAGGATCCCTCAGGCCGTCTCGCCCGCTGGGCTCTTCGCCTGCAAGACTACGACATCCGCGTGCTGTACCGCAACGGACGCAAGCATGCTGACGCCGACGCCCTCTCGCGCTCCCCTCTGCCTGACGACAAAGCCCCCTGCTCAGTATCTTCCATTGCTGTTTCTGTCATCGATGTTCACGTCATCGCTACCGAACAGCGCAAGGATAATTGGATCGCCCCGCTGATCGACTTGCTCTCTGATCCGTCCGCAACACCATCCACTCGCGCCTTGCGTCGTCAAGCTCACCATTTCGCCATACGTGACGGCCTGCTGCATCGACGCAATTACAACGCCGACGGCCGGCAGTGGCTACTCGTGATACCCCGCAGTCTACGGTCGGAAATATGTGAGTCATTCCACTCTGATCCACAATGCGCGCACTCTGGGGTGTCCAAAACTTACCACCGCATTCGACAACGCTACTTCTGGCGAGGGATGTTCCGCTACGTGCAGAAGTTCGTTCGCTCCTGCCTCGACTGCCAACGCCGCAAACCGTCAACACACATGTCCCCAGTCGGTCTACAACCGTTACCTTGCCCTGACCGTCCGTTTGGGCGCGTGGGTATCGATTTGTATGGACCACTTCCTCTGACGTCGGCTGGTAACCGCTGGGCCATCGTCGCCGTAGACCATCTGACGCGATACGCCGAAACCGCCGCCCTCCCTGCGGCTACTGCGCGCGATGTTGCCTCCTTCCTGCTGCACCGATTCATACTGCGTCACGGTCCACCCCAGGAGCTTCTCAGCGATCGAGGCCGTGTCTTCCTGTCGGAAGTCGTCGAAGCCATCCTGACGGAGTGCCATTATGTCCACCGCAAAACTGCTGCTTACCACCCGCAGACGAATGGCCTCACCGAACGCTTTAACCGCACCCTCGGCGACATGCTTTCGATGTACGTCGCCGCCGGCCACACGAATTGGGATGATATACTGCCCTTCGTCACTTACGCTTACAATACCGCCCCTCAGAGCACTACTGGTTTTTCACCCTTCTTCTTGCTATACGGACGGCACCCGTCGCACACCATCGACACGATACTCCCGTACACGCCGGACCCATCTGAGTGTGCCCCTATTTCCGACACAGCCAGACTTGCTGAAGAGTGTCGCGAGCTCGCCAAGACCTTCACGACGAATGAACAAGAGCGGCAGAAGGGTATTCGTGATGGTTCCGCCACTTCTGAGCCCACGTTCCTCCCTGGGGCGCTCGTATGGCTCTCGGTCCCGACCTCCGCAGTTGGCCTCTCTTCAAAACTACTGCCGAAATACGAAGGCCCCTACCGTGTCATCGAGCGCACATCTCCGGTCAACTACGTGATCGAACCCATCGAACAATCTTCGGACATGCGCCGTCGAGGGCGCGACATTGTCAACGTGGAGCGCCTGAAGGCCTACTATGACCCGCTCGTAGTGACAAGCTGTTAGGTCGCCCGGCGGCTCCTTTTCGTCCCCGGGGTAATTGTAGCGATGCATTGGAACCTAGCAATGGGTTGCACTCTTGAGAGCCTTCTAGTGGGCCATCTGCAAAAAGGACGCCGCTCGCGCTGAGAGTTCGTGCCTGGCCGTGGCTGTCGCCATTCCCCAGTTTCTCTGAGTTCCGGCAAATAAACGCCTTAACAATATATATATATATATATATATATATATATATATATATATATATATATATATATATATATATATATATATGAGAACTAACAGACAATGATGCCAAGGAAAGTATAGGGGACGTTATTAGAAGTAATTGTAATGTAAATGTGAAGATCTGACGATGTGTAACGATGTGACGATGTGATGTGTAAATCTGACGCTCCCACGTTTAATGAACATATATACCCTGTAAAGTGGACGGGGGGATGACAGCCACCGTAGCTCAGTGGTAGAGCATCGGACGCGTTATTCGAAGGTCGCAGGTTCGGATCCTGCCGGTGGCATGTTATCTTTTCGTCCACTTCTCTTTCTTCACATTTACATTACAATTACTTCTAATAACGTCCCCTATACTTTCCTTGGCATCATTGTCTGTTAGTTCTCATTAATAATGTGTTTAACAAAGCAAACGAGCCCTTAAGTTCACACTCCTTTCCTTACTATATATATATATATATATATATATATATATATATATATATATATATATATATACACACAATCTAGCGAAATTCTCGTATGACCACATATGAATCACATGCGTTCTCGTATGATCAAACGAGATTATGGGATATGTTTCAGATGTGTCATATGAGAATTTTCGCTATATATATATATATATATATATATATATATATATATGGGTCATTCCACGCCAACTGTCCCAATCTTGGCACTCGACCATCTGCGATTAGCTTGAAAAAAATTTAGGACTACCTACCTAAAGCAAAAAATTCTTCCCCCCAAAATATTATTTGCGAAAAATTTTCTCAGTACCGCAAGCCCCATGTTTGTTTTTTCGGATATGTCGAAACCATGGCTCGTGAAATGGGATGTCGAAAAATCTATTTTCCCTAAATTAGGTTAGGACCAATTGTTACCTTTGCAACAATGATAGCGCTCATGTTGTGTGATTCTTTCTTCGTCTGTTGTGAGTTTCCGCGCTCCCAATTCGTCGAACGATTATGCATTGCCAACTAGCCCACCTTTAGATCCTTCTGTTTTCTCAAAGGCACACAAATTACGGCTAGCTTAAAGAGCTTCTTTGTTAATAAGATATGAGTAAAATAAATACTCCAGTGGCGAGTAGAAATGCTGCTGGAAATCGAATGAAACATGCATCCGAGTAAAATTCGCGCTACGCTTCGCTCTAGTAGGCAGGTCAAATGCTCAAAAAATGTACCATGAAATAAAAAGATCTCGAAACCTAACCTACACATTACTTGATTGGCGCGTGTGTTGAGGTTGGCTACTGTGTTCAGAAAAACAGATAATCTTAACTCGACCTTGTAAATACTCTATAGGCTATACAGATTAAGAAATGTAGTGTTGAAGCTGATTAAGAACTTTAATAGACAGGTTATATTTCACGGTACAATATGCGAAGGCGGTATTGCGTCATCTAGCAATAAAATCAATACCAACATAACACACTACAAGTTCTTAAAATATGAATCGATTATATTACATAAGATTTTTATCGGTTCACAGTGAAACCTATATTCATCCCGCCTGAAGTGTAAAAGCATATTTACAGATGCTTTCAAATTGTACTGTTACCTGGAGAGGCTGAAGAACATTTTCTAGAAGCGTTCTTTAAAGTAAACTTTTGTTTGGTGAAATCATGTAATCAAAGCAAATACTATTGCTCAAAAGAACGTGTGTTGTTGCCTCATATAACTACACCATTTATGCCAGTGGGTAGCAGCGTATATTTAACAGTAGGTTTAACACGTGTTTCGTCTTTTCCAAATGCCCAGTAGCACATCTGTTTCACTGTGAATATGATGAGAAAGTTCGCAATGTTTTCAATGTTTTATTTAGAAAATTGTTCTCTGCAGTCTTCTGTATACATTCCGCTGTATACAGGGTGTCCCAAATATCACGCATCATGGTCTAAAAAAGAGAAGAACGTCGTTACGCGAAGCACACATAGGGTATATTGTTCCCAGTCTACTGTGAAAACCACTGTTACTTTTTGCGTTAATGAGGTTTAGTTAATCAGACCTAATTATTTTTCTAACTCGACAAGTACTTCCCCAATCGTTTTAAATGTTAGCGACACATATGTAGGCATGCTAAAATTACATCTAACAGCGCTATTTTCAGCAACGTACTAATTACTTGCTCATTTTTTCCGGCTGATAAAGAAAGCACCCGAACTATGAAAAATAACAGGTGTCTACGCTCGCACCCACAAACGGTGGGAGCATAGTCACAGTGATCCTCTTTGAGGGCGCTGCTTCTTGGTGCGCGCTGCAGTCTAGTCACTTCTGAATTATCAGATTTTGTGGACTTTATTAGCCAAAAATGTGAACACGCCATGAAGACGTTGTTAAAAATAGCGCAGTTAGCTGTCATTTGAACGTGCCTACATATGTATCATTGAAATTTTAATGATTAGGTCAATATTTCTCCAGTTAGAGCATAATTAGGACTAATTAACTAATCCTCACTACCGAAAAAAATTAGTAGTGGCTACTACGGTATACTAGGAGCAACATGCACTGGTGTGCTTTGCGTAACGACGTTCCTTTTTTTGTTTAAATCGTGCTGCAGGATATTTGGGATACCCTTTATATATGAAATGACTGAACTCACCCCGCACATATGAGCTGTAGCACTACTAGCATAGGTCGGCAAAACTTGTGGAGCTCACTCAGACTCACTCATGAAATATATTTTGCGCTTAGGGTTCACTCGGACTCAGACTCACCAAAACGTTTCTTAGCCGGACTCACTCGGACTCAAACTCACCAAACATTACTCAGCCGGACTGACTCAGACTCAGACTCACAGCTCGATCTGAGTGTGAGTGAGTCCGAGTGAGTCGACTCTTGAGTGGGTTCGCCGACCTATTGCTGCTGGTTTTATTTCTGGTGAAATTCATATGCAATGATACTGTTTTGATCACTCTATGGATTTGTAGTTTCACGAAAATGATCATACAGTTGATACTTACGATTGTAAGAAGCAGCGTTGCTATCTTGATGTCGTTGTCGAATTAGTCCACGTTTACGTACAGCATTATCGTGAGGAATAGCATTTTGTCTCTGCAGTACTGGTCTTAGCGCTGTCGCCACAGGAAATGCGCAGAAAGAAACAACATTTGATTCCTTGACCTCAAAATACGTCAGTATGGCCAAAATGCCCAATATCTGGAATCTATAATTTCCTTGCATTCGCTCACAGGCTTAGGTTTTGTCTTACGCTGGCAGAGGTTGGTCATATTATGACCAGCGAGTAATGACAATCAGACTGCTATCTCTTCTTTTTATGATCCCGCTTATTTTACATTGCCTTTTTTGTTGATTTAGTGAGCATCTTCATGTGTTCAAAGAAAGTCATTTTGGTGCTGAGCGCAGCATGTGGCAGGAATGTCATGTGCGCTTTGTGGACGGGAGTTTCTAGGAAACACAAAATCTTATTGTGAAGCAGCAATGAGACGCTACCAAAACAACGAAGACGCTGTTTAGTTGTTTTTTTTAAGGATGGAATCATTGTCCAAGCACAGATTCACTTTGTTGTTGCGTTTTGACATCCAAAGAAGAAAAATGTGTGCATCTTGCACTAGTGGTGCAAGGCGAGAATCAACAGCACTTCCAGTGCGTGACCTACTTTTTCTAACTTTTCGCCAGTAATGCTAAGCTTTTGCTGTAGACGCTAAGTTTTCGCTGGTAATATGTGGCAAAAAATGGCTATTCTCTTTCGATTTGGCTTTGTTCCCCTCACTAGACACGTGTTACGTGGCTTTGGCGGGAACATGTCACGTGACTCGCTACTCACTACGCGATAAAGGCAAAAAGCATGGTGCCTCCTATTGCCTGTTGACATTTGTCGCTTTGTTGTGAGCCTTCAATAAGTCTGCGTAAATCACTTGTTGTGTAGGTTTTTCTAAATCTTACTACTATTCCGCTTTGTTATCATGATATCACGTTCTGCTGTTCAGGTACCGTTTTTCATGGCTGCTCACGCTGAACAGGAGTGAAAACAAAGCAAGTCACTAGTCTCATGCCTCCAGGCGTCAGCCCCTTTTGATTTATTCATAATAATAAGCAATGAATGCTAAAACATGATACCGATACCTGAAGTTTATTTTGCAGGACACAACACTTTTGCAGGACATAACACAACAGTCGCACACTTTGGTTGGCAATACTCATCGAAGGAAGTAAATCAGGAAAACCTCAACTGCTTCATTGGAAATCACAAACAATGATATGGTGCTTTCTGTATTACTCTGCTATAAAAGCTGTTGTTTTGACGAGTTTTCAAATTATGCAAATATTCAACTATTCTCTTTCTTTTGCAGTCAGTGGGCATAACGGCAAGTATTATTGGACTAACTTGAAATGAATACTTCACTATTTTCCACAGTGGTCGAGCAAAAGCAGAGCATGGGTCACTTGAGTAACTTAAAATAGTTGCAGAGTCGCATGGCACTTTGGTGGGTGTCATTTGACCCACGTAGGAGTTATGCCGGCAAAAGTCGGAACAATAATATTAATATCTGTGGTTTTACGTCCCAAAAACATGATATGATTATTAGAGACGCCGTAGTGAGGTGTTCCGGAAATTTGGAGCATCTGGTGTTGTTTAACACGCACTGACATGGCACAGTACACGGGTCTCTAGCATTTCGCGTCCACCGAAATGTGACCGCCACGGCCGGCATTGAACCGGCGACCTTCCGGTCAGCAGCCGAGCACCATAACCACTTCTTCACCGCGACGCACTACCGGCAAGAGTCGTCTGACTCCCTCAGGAGTGCTAATGTGATGCTTCGAATAAGAATCCTTTAACTCTTCCCGAAGAGTGTCAGTGTACTCTCCCATAGCGAGCCGGCTCTGACTCACCAAGAGAGTCACCGTCCCTCTTCAAAGAGAGTCGTGTACGTGGCAAGTCAGAGTTATCCGAAAAGAGTCGCACATGCTCTTTCTTTCTTAGATTGCAGTGCGCGCCGCTACTGAGTCTCGGGTGGGCCGACAAAGCAAAATCATACACAATGATAACTAGGGGGGGGGGGGGGGAGCATATTGATTAAAGAACCTGAAATGCTGTACATTGACATGTGCGGATTCACGCAGTTGCGTTTTGTTTAAGAATGAAAACAATTTGTACGTTAGGTCAATAGATGCTGTGCTGATACAAGAAGCACCCGCTTTCGTGATTTCCACAGCCTCCATAATCTAGCGGGTTGTTTTATTGCTGCTAGTGCCGATGATGATGCAATTATCAAGTGAAGGTAAATAATGACAGTTCCTGCAATGCTGGTTAAAGGTAATTTTTAATACCAAGGGCATCAGTTTTCCTTTAGACCAAAAAATTATTGTATAAATACAAAAATATAGAACTTGTGCGTACGGTAAAGACGCTATGGGTACATTTTACAAATACTACGCAATGGGACGATCATGTATGCTCGCTACTCCGAAAACGTAGATTCATAAGAGGAGTTTCAAGTTGTAACAAATTTACTAAAGCACTCTCTCTAAAATTGTTAGTTTATAATACTTTCTTTGTGTCTCACACTCATTATGGATATCTAGTATGGGGCACCACGACTCAGTTCAACTTAAATAATTATTTCGCATGAAGGAAAAAATAATACATATCGTCGCTAATTTACCGTATGTGGCTCATACCGAAAGCCTGTTTGAGAAATACAACACAACTAAAAACCATCACGCCTGTAAAACTAGACTCTACGCGAATATTTTAGTGCTAAACGTAAAAATATCTTATTTCCAGAGCGTGCCATCTATCAGTCAATTTATACCGTTATAGCACTTCTAAACCTGAAGTATGGAATTTTCCGCACTTTAGAACACACTATGCTTATCACTTGCCATGCGAAAATCTCCCTAGACTGCTAAACTCATATAAAGAACAGGCTATAATTTACAGCACCTAACATTTTCAGAGTTTATATCTATAATGCATTCCGCTCTCTGGGATGTTGCCTGGAATTTATTATTGTGTGATATGTTTTTATTGCGATAGCAATTATATGGACAGTCTCGGCTGGTTTTGGCCGTCGCTGTCGCCGTCATGTCCCGTATATGTATATGTATCTATATATTTATAAAAGCCTCAAAGAAAAATAATTCAGAAAAATGTTTCCGACGCGCGGCATCCAACCAGGGACCTCTCGCGCTGCAGCGCGCGGCGCTAACCACTGAGCCACGAAAGCGCACGTCCTTCAACGTTCAAACGGCGAGCTATTTATATACAACGAGTTTTCAGCGTGTTTTCAGCATTACCAGCGAGATGGCGCAAAAGGCGTGCTCGGTGGGGTCATAGCTCGGCGCCCCACTCGTCGCGACGCCCGCGCTGATGCGCTCGCGCACTTTGCCCCGTGGCGGGTACAAGCCCGTTAGCCCGTTCGCGCGCGCTTATCTCGCGGTGGGGGAGAATTGGGCTTTCGCCGGAAGGATTGCGTTGTAGTTACCGAGCGCACGAAGGTCACTTCGCTCGCGGCAGTCCCCCCCGTTTGCGAAAAGAACACACTTTTTCAAACACAGCGAAGTAACAACTGTGACACTTGTTAGTTCGCGCTCGTCTGTACTTGTGAATTTGTTTCGTGCGTCTTTTTTGTTTGAGCAGCGCATTAAGTGTCGAACTGCGAATGTTGTTAATACTCTCTCGTCCATTGCGTGTTGTTTTCGTGCGTCATGTGTGCGTGAGCAGCGCGCTACAAGTTTCCACCTGCTTGCCATTCGTCGCTTGACATTCCAATTTGTTGCTATCGCATTCATTCCTTCGCGTTGTGGCGAAACTGTGACTTTTTGTTAGTTTTTTTTTTCATGTTATGAAGTGTATATTTATTCTGTTCCCGCTTTATTTGAGAAGTTTTATCTTTTGTGCAAATGTTTTTTTTTCTATTTATTGTATAACGCTCATACTTTATGGTCACTGTATTAGTGTATTTTACAAAGTGTAGTGTGCGTATTACCATAAGTAGCCACATTTAAAAGGGGCCGATGTTTCCCGCAACCTGCGTTTGTGCGCCTTCCTCATCTGCCTCCGTTTACCACTATATTGTACATGTGTGTGCAAATGAAAATCAACAAATCAAATGAAATCAAATGATGAAAATGAAGTGGTGAGGTTAGTCCGGCATGCATAGCCGACATTTGCTCCTCTTGACCTTCTCATGTTTGTTCATAAGAGAACGGGTACCTGCACGTATTAAATGCGAAGCATTTCTTCACGTACTACAAGCACTTTGGCGTTTCTTTCTATCTTTCTATCTATCTATCTATCTATCTATCTATCTATCTATCTATCTATCTATCTATCTATCTATCTATCTATCTATCTATCTATCTATCTATCTATCTATCTATCTATCTATCTATCTATCTATCTATCTATCTATCTATCTATCTATCTATTTAGCCGCCTACGTCTTGGTGCTCTCGTGATCTCCTCCTTAAGGGGAGATGCGAGTCGAAAAACGCGTTTTTTTCAAAAAATACATATTTTTGTTCTTTTTTGCTTTCACAAGTTTAGTTTCTCTACTTTCACGACAAAAAAACTGATGATTGTAATTAAACTCGAAGTAGGTCCAAATCGCTTTTAAAGAGCACAAGGTGGCTACTAAAAATCTAAGAAGTCCTGATTGTCTAGAGTCCCCTGGAAATTGTCACCTGGCTGCTTGCCATTGCATTTCACATGAGGGGGTTCACTAAAGTCACATGCTCAAGATAACCATGACTGTCAAGCTCTCATGAAGGAATAAATCATCTTAAATGACAAATCTTTTCCGCATAGATGAGCTTTCACTTATACCCTTAAAATGCGTTTTTCTCAAGATAAAATTCTGGGCAACTTCATGAGTTTTTACGTCATGTCTTTTGGTACTTCTAATAGCCCTGATCGGAATGAAATTTTGCCCACATATTTCTTAACATGCGCAGAGTGCAAGTATCTACTTTAAAACCTGATATCACCAAATATAATTATTACGAACCTAAAATAAGCAATAAGTATGGTGTGAGCATTCTAAGGCTTCTCACATTACAATTTTTCTTGTCCATTATAATGTCTCATACGCGCTTTCTTGATAGTTATTTGCATTCTACAGATAATGTGGAGCAATATGAGCCAATAATGGCTCAGAACGATAAACATTTAGTGGCAAAAGAAGAGCCGACAAAAAATAACTACATTTTATACATTGTCGTGGCACAAAACAAAGACTGTCAAGCTTACTATAAAACTAATTGCATATTTGAAATCAGCATAAAAAATCCTCTACATACAGAAAAAATTTCACTGCCTTAGGCTACAGACTAACGCAACTTTTTTGTCCGAATCGCATCTCCCACTTAACCTGAGGTCGACTAAAGTTAGTATGGGAGCGTAACAGGATTTCACGAATATGTCTGGCTGGTAGTGAATTGAACAACGTGAAAATCCCGTCGCGTACGTCGTCAAACTCATTTCTCCAGACACGTGTGGCTCATACCCGTATAACACGGGCCACAGTATGCGGGTATGCGCCACAGGTGTTTGACAATTTATATCTACGCAGGAACGGCGAGGGACAGACATTGGCAATTTAAATGCGACAGCGTTACGAAAAATAAAGAAGTCACAGAATCACAGTCAAGGCTGGCAGCTTACTCTTTTGGATCCGATCTCACGAAACTCTACGAAATGCTGTTCGCACAATGTCCTAGCGTTGAGAGCGGAGCACGTAGGGAGCCAGCCACCCGCTGTTGGCTGCTGAGATTGCGAAATAACGCGCGCGCCAGCGACGACCGCGCTCATAAAAACCAAAGGTCGCAGTGGCTGATTGAGGGACACCGCCCGCCCTCGCGTCTTTCCACGCTTGATAAAGACGCGCGGGGCGTTTCCTCTCCTTGAGCATTCCCCGGCTCGTCGAACAGGCGGGGGGGGGATCTTATCGCATACGCATATCGCATCGCATATATATATATATATATATATATATATATATATATATATATATATATATATATATATATATATATATATATACGGGACATGACGGCAAAATCAGCCGATAGTGTCCATTTAATTGCTATCGCAATAAAACTGACAACGGCAGCGTTGACCGAACGAATGCAAAGAATAGATACCAGAGTTCCAGCAAGAATCGAACCCAAGCAATCTGCGTGGC
>JALIZH010019270.1:0-21770 GCA_030522465.1 Rhipicephalus appendiculatus
CGTCATGATTCACTTCATGGAAATGCGTGGATTTTTTTGACGTCTCCTCCCATACTAGGGCACTACGAACCTACGGCCCCTACAGAGGTACACAGGGATGCCAGCGGTGTTATCCTCGGTGTTGTCCCTGCGCAGCGCTAACCAGGGGTATTCCCTGTATTGTCGTGGCTTACGCAAGTCGTATGCTTGCTAAAGCCGAGACCAATTACACCGTCACCAAAAAAGCCTGGCAGTACTCCGCTGCCTGCGTTATGAACTATGTGAGTAAATCCACTGTGATTCGCAGTGTGCGCACTCTGGAGTATACAAAAAAATCACACCATCTCCCCGCTAAAGGGAACCATGCGTACATGCGAAGCAGCGGGCGCTAACGCTTACACTGGCGGCGGCGTTGACGCTGGCGCTCATCGCAGCGTTGCGCAGGAGACAAAACTGGGGAGGCGCAAAGCACGCAGTGATGGAGCGGTGTTTCCTACTGGAACATGCCAATCGCTGCTAATGGGCAATGAGAGACAGAAGACTCCGACTGGACACAGAGACCCGCAGTCCGCTTTTTTGTTAACGCGCACGCTGCGAATTTTTATTAGATACGAAGCATCTTATGCTCGGGGCTCCCGTGTCCGTCCCGCGTCCCGCGTCCCCCGTCCGCCGTCCCCCGTCCCCCGTCCCCCGTCCCGCGTCCGGCCACTTTCATGAAGTAGGGAAGCACCCATTATGCGAACCAGAACACTGTAGTAATATGAAGGCCGTCAACCCTAACACAGTCATCAGAGTCATGGCCGAGAGCACAGAGAGGCTGCTTAGCAATGGCTAGGCAGGTGGTGTCTGTCGCCCAGGTTAACCCCATTCCTTGAGTCATGGCCGAGAGCACAGAGAGGCTGCCTAGCAATGGCTAGGCAGGTGGTGTCTGTCGCCCAGGTTAACCCCATTCCTTGAGTCATGGCCGAGAGCACAGAGAGGCTGCTTAGCAATGGCTAGGCAGGTGGTGTCTGTCGCCCAGGTTGACCCCATTCCTTAATCTTGCTTGCATGTGTTTGGAGGGGGCTTAGTCCGTCCCTCCTTCCCGCGTCCCACACCACCACAGCGCGTCCCCTCCCCCTCTCTCTCCTACGCTCACCCCCCTTTCTCTCCTCTAGGAATCCTGTACTCTACGGAGCGGCCCCCGCGTCCCACAGCGCATGCGCCTCCCCTATGCTCTCCTACGCTCAACCCGTTCCTCTACTCTAGGAATCATCTACTCTAAGGAGCGGCGCCCACATCCCCACAGCGCATGCGCGTCCTCTCCCCCCTCTCTCCTCTAAGAATCCTCTACTCCAAGGAGCGGCTCCCGCGTCCCACACCCCCACAGGGCATGCACGTCCCCTCCCCCCCTCTCTCTCCTCTTCTACGGTCCCCCCCCCCCCCGTCCTTTCCTCTAGGAATCCTCTGCGGAGCGGTGCGCACGACAGGTGGTGTGACAGCTGCATACTCCGCTGGGGGGCGCCACGGTAGTTCCGCGGTATGAAAATGACGGAGCGCGCGCGCCTCATTGTCTCTCCTGTGCAGCGCCGCGATGAGCGCCCGGACCACTGCCGTGAAATGAGAGCGGCGACGTTCCTCCCGCTCAAGCTGATTATCTCCCCGCTGCTTCGCATCCACACATGGTTCCTTTTTAGCGGGAGATGGGGAATTTTTGTTCGACAACGCAAAGGAGAAATCTCCCACCGGCACCACCTTGCAGGTCAAGATTCAGTGCCGTATATACGCTAGTGAACGGTTGTGCAGCGCGAGCAGTCGGTTTTTTCAACCAAGAAACTCGCTAGCAGACGCTGCCTGCGTCGGCGTCGCGAGGCGAGAGAGGGGGGAGAGGAGAGAGAGGGGGGGACGCGCATGCGCAGTGGGAGTGTGGACACCGCGGGCAGGGATGCCTAGAGGAGAGAGGGAGGAGAGAGGAGGGGGAGGCGCATGCGCAGTGAGGGTGTGGTTGCCGCGGGGAGGGATGCCTAGAGGGGGGAGAGGAGGTTTTTATTTTTATTTTATTTTGAAAGGTTTTGCGCATGCGCAGTAAGGGTGGTCACGCGGCACACCACCACCACCACCACAGGATTAAGCTTCGCCATAAGATGTTTCACATCTAATTACCACCGCATTCGACAACGATACTTCTGGCGAGGGATGTACCGCTACGTGCAGAAGTTCGTTAGCTCTTGCCTCGATTGTCAGTGCCGGAAATCTTCAAAGTACCTGCGCGAACAGGTCTGCAACCTTTATTTTGCGCTGACTGGCCGTTTGGGCACTTTGATATCGATTTGTATGGGCCACTTCCTCTGACATGATACCATTCAACATGCTTCTTCTAAAAGGAATGCGTGGCCTTTGGAACAGCTGCATGTTGCAGAGCAAAGAATTTTTCTCAACAGCCCACGTTATTAGAATGGTCAGTCAGCTAAGGGATGTGTATGAACAAATGGAACTTCAGCCAGAGTGGAATTTTGCGTTGGTGAGGTGTTTATTCTTACCATCGTTCTAGTGTATATTTGGAAAAAGCCGTTGCCTGATGCATTCGCTCCAGAGATGATTGTGAATTCTTTAGTGCTATGTGTTCGCGATTGTGCCGGGATACGAGCAGAAGTTCTCTGTCTGTCTTTCTGTCTTGAATTTTATACAAGCGAGATATCTATTACCGCCTTAAGTACACATGAAACGTAATGTTTGAAATGGATCCCATCCGCCACGGTGGTACAGTGGTCATGGTGCTCGGCACGAAAGTCGCGATTTCGATCCCGACTGCGGCGGTCTCATTTCGATTGAAGCGAAATGCTAGAGGTCCGTGTACTGTGTGATGTCAGTGCACGTTAAAGAACACCACATGGTCAAAATTTCCGGGCCCTTCCACTACGGTGTGCCTCATAATTCAATCGTGGTTTTGGGACGTAAAACCCCAGGTATTGTTGTCAATAATAATGATAATAATAATAATAATAATAATAATAATAATAATAATAATAATAATAATAATAATAATAATAATAATAATAATTATAATAATAATAATAATAATAATAATAATGTTATTATTATTAATAAGACCATTTCTTGTTTTTATACTTATCTGAGTCTTACAGGCAAATGCCACCCCGCGTATAGCGATTATCATAAGTTTATCGAAAGACGTGTCGGCATTACGCGATAAGACGAAGGTATACAGTTAGCGAACTGAAGTGCGTATATAGAACAATACATGGATGGCCCCATTGATATCACTAAGCACGCATGGCGGCTCCGATGGAGACAATCTGAGGAAAAAAATAGTGGACAGGGCGGATGGTGATTCCGACGTTATCGGAAAGGTAGAGAATAGTTAGTTAAAGTGCCACTTGCCAGTCTTGTCAGGTGATCGCGAAATGCGCAGTGACGGCTCCTCTAAGCCACCGAGGGGCTCGTACACGCTTTACACGTGCGTGTACATCTATACGCGAGGAGTTCGAGGAGCGTGTTTGACGTTGATGAAGGCCACGTGCCGCGAAGTGACGACCATAAGCGCACAGCGGAAAGACAGCGCAGTACTCCCTGCCCGCATCACTTCCTTGTGGGTCATTCTGAGCCTTCCCATCTTACTTCGCCACACCACTTGGCATCCCCATCCGAAACTACAGCGTTGTTCGATCCACACGGAAACGCTTCTTGCCGCACGATTCAAACCAAATCAAATCAAAGCATTGGCGTAAATCTGGGGGGGGAGGGGTCAGGGGGGATCCTGACCCCTTGAGTTCAGTCTGGGGGGCGACACCTTACAAGTGTCCCCCCCTTGAGATTTAGCTTTACAACATGATATATTTGAATTTCTTGACAGTAAAGTATAGCGCATTTAACTTTTTTTTAAAGGCTGTTTATTTTTAATGTGTACCTGTGTTCAATGCCCGTCAGCTGTGTCAGACTAGAAAAATCGCAAAAGACGCTCGACCGGTTCAAAGAAGACTGAATAGAACAATACACTTGCTTGTGCTGGGAACTCATGCTCGTTTTTTTAAAATTTTATTTCAAAGTATGATTTAATTCTCACGTAAATAAAAATACAACCCTAAGTATAAACTATAGTACAAAACGGCCGCTATGGTCTGGTGTGTCCACCCTTGTGAATTTTGTGGATTTACGCCACTGAATCAAAGTTTATTTACATCGTGTAGATGAGGACAAGCTTGGGTGAAAAGCGAAGCAGTTCTCTTGAGGAAAGCCCAAGCCCCTACATGCAAGGCATATAGTAGAGATACACAAGTGTGTGCGAACACTATCACTAAATCAAACCAGCGCGTCACATTAATGAAAAAAAAAGGTAATATGAGAATTCAAACCTTGTTTCCACAATATTTATGAGCAGAAAAGTACAGAGAATGTGTAAATATAAATAGGTACCGATAATCGTTCGTTAAAGTAAATAATTTGATCTATTGACTAATCCAAAACATCAGAAAAACTTCAAACAAACAAAAATAACAATGAAAATGGAACTCTCTTGATACAGTAGAGCAATTATTTATACGAAGGAATGGTTACAGAAACAGTTTTTTTTTTAATATCACTTGTACAGCGTTTCTCAAATTGTATTGCAATACTGAGCAGTGTGTTGAGCAAGTGAGGCAGACAATACGGTAACGTTTGTCGTCTGTATTCTGTTTGGCAAAAGGGTGAAGGTACAAGGTGAAGGTGGAATGATATCCTATGCTTTGTATGCTCGGTGATACTCGCTGATTGATCAAATGAACCATTAGGCCACAGAAAGCATAAATGACAGTAATTGTTGACCTTAGCTTAGTTTAGTAATTATTACGCAAATTTAAAGAAATTCACGCAAAATCACCATTTCCGTCGATGGTATCCGAACCCACGACCTTCGCATTACGCGTCCGATGATCTACCAAATCAGCTCGGGTATGCAAGAGAGCATGCAAGAGGGAATCGGACGCGCAATTTGAAGGTTCTTGGTTTGAATCCCATCAACGGGTAGGGTAATTTTTTCGTCCACTTTAATTCCTTTCAATTTACGCAATAATTACTACAGTGCCGTTACAGACAACAATTAATGCCTTTTACGCCTTCCTTGGCCTAATTATCTCTTGGATTATTTTGGTTGTCTGGCAAAGAAGGGAGCCCCTCGAAAAGCAAAATTCCCCATCTCACGTTCACTGACCGACGGCATGAGATTCAAGTGAATCGGCTCACTTTGTGTACACCTATGGCGCCAGCTCTGTGGCCTCAGTGTTCTGAATGCTATAAACGAGGTCTCGGGTTCGTTGCTCTGCCATGGAGGCCACGTTATTAGGAAAAGCGTCTCCAAAACCGCTTTTGTGGCGTAATTTGGCGCACATTACGGATGCCGAGGTGGTTGAAATGTCTTTATACCAAGTGAGTGTCGCATAGCCTAAAGCCAGGATAACCATCGTGAAAACAATTTGGTGTCGCGCAAGGGCCTAATATTCTGACCAGACGCCGACGGAGCACCCCGCTCAGTGTTTCTTGCAGTGTCGTATGATCTTTACGACCAGTGTACTGGGTAATGAGGAAACGCAAAAGGAAAGTAATAGATAGAAAGGGGGAAAACTTTCAGCCCCTGACCGCCCAACATTGCGAAAGTTATCAACGGCACTGCCTCGCCCCATTGAGCATACGTCATGGATTTCTTCTGTTAGGTCAGTTCCTTCTAGCGCAAGTTTGCTGCACGGTGGCTAGCAAACCGATAAATTCCAGTGTACGACAAATCCAAAATGCATAAACATGAGTGAGCCGCCTTTGTGCGCAAGAATCTTCCGTCGACTTTGCAACTTCACTGCATATGACTACACTGTAAGAAAAAGCATGCCATATCCACGAAGTGAATGATGATGAGTGGGCGAAGCTCGATCGTTCTCATCCATGGCAGAAAGAGAATGTGTGGTCTGGAACGCGCTTATACTTCATGATCATCAGCGTCATCGTCATCGTTATCACGTGTAGTGGGTACATTCCACTATACTGCGTCATTGTCATCTTTCTCACGTGGAGTGGGCACATTCCACTATACGTGGCTATCTACGTACCTACCTACCTACCTACCTACCTACCTACCTACCTACCTACCTACCTACCTACCTACCTACCTACCTACCTACATACTACTACTACTACTACTACTACTACTACTACTACTACTACTACTACAACTACAGAGGAGGGACAGACCCACACCCTTAGGAGCTTCGCCCCTAAAAAAGAACACCGGGAAACCCTAAAGCCCCTTGATATTGGCAAAGTACCGCCATCCTTTGTACTCGCCGTCGCGCGCGTGAGCTCCTCTCTCCCTCCTCGCCCCTTTGGCGTCCTCTCGTTCCCCGCCGCTTTTTCTGCACGATGATTGGTCTCCTTCGCGGTTGCCCGTGGAGACGCGTGGATCTTGCGTTTTGCTGCTTTTTTTTTTTTTTCATTCGCGTCATTTTTCGCCGAGGCTCGGCGTAACGAACGTAGCCCGCGCTTAGTTTTCTGTGCTTTGTGTGGGTGCTATGCCGTGCTGTTGCGCCTATGACTGCAAGAACCACAGTGCAAAGAACAGTGTTCTTTGCGAGGTAAGTCGCCTATCCTGTTGCTCGTATCAAAGCATCGCCGAACGCCGCATTTTAAGTATTCTTCCGGCCTGCTTATCAACTTTTATTTTTTAGGAGTGAACCTCCTTATGCTGTCACCATGTCCGTTGTCGCAGGTCCCCGTCGGACCGAAACACAGGTATTACATCTACTGTACACAGAGCGTTCATAGCGCGCATATAGGTTTAAAATAGACCGTACTATGTCCGTGCATCTGTCTGTGCGTGCGTCCATCCGTCCGTCCGTCCGTGCATCTGTCCGTCCGTACGTGCACCCGTGCGTCCGTCCGTGCCCTGGCACGGTGCCAGGTAGCCACCGGGGCGCGCGAACGGACGCCGGTCGCGTCGGACACTACAGCGCTCTCGGTTTGCTTGCGTAGCGTCGCTGTGTTCAGCGTGTCCAATCATGCAAGGAGGGAGACGCGCGCATCGCGTTCTATTCTGACCTAAATTCTGACCGACCCCGTCTCCATGGGCACAGGCGTTCGCAGAACAATCTTACGAATTTACAAATTGTCCGTCAATTTAAGCGCTGGAACGCCGATGGCATCTGCACGATGCGCAAAGCGCGAGAATACGTACGCATGCGAAACGGAGGCACATTAGTCACATATCTCGCTGCGATTTTTCAAAATTTCCTCAACTACTGTGGCGCGCATGTTGCCCAAAATCACGCGCCTCCATTGAATTCTGCGGCGCGCTCGCGGGAACCCCGGCGAAAAATGGCGCCGCCGCGCACCCCGCGCGCCACCGGCGGGCGAGGAGAATCGAGGAGGAAACGCGCGCGCGGAGGCGAGTGTCGTTACTTTCCCAAGATCAAGGGGTTTTGGAACCCCTTGCATCAGACGCCACCGCGTGGCAGCAGACGCAGAGGGGTCACTCCACGCGGCGCAGTTGAAAAGAAAAAGAAATAACGGAGAGCGCAGGGTTCTGCATGGTCGACACTCGCAGCGCGTTGCTCAAACACAAAGACGTAACATCTGTGACAGTAGTTAGTTCACTCTTGTCCTGTGTTTGCCTGTGCTTTCTTTTTCGAGCGTCCTTTTTTGTGCTTCAGCAGCGCGCTGCAATTATCGAGCTGCTTGACTTTCTTCGTGTGACATTAGAATTTCTTTGAATGTCACACTTGCTGCTATCACATTCATTGCTTCGCCCTTGCGGAGAAACTGTGACTTTTTCGAGTTAAACGCCGCGGCCGCCATCGATATCTGTAGCACATCCAATTATTGAGGCAAAGATGATGTGGATACCTCTACGTTTGTGTAGTTGAATAAGTTGAACTGGTTCTTCATGATGACCTTAGTACTACTTGAATGTGCAAAGCCATAAAGAAAGGTTTCTGTATCGCGAGGAGGTTTCCTGCAAATATCTAGGTCAACCAGGGTGGCGGATTTCCCGTGCGTTTTCCTGCAGTTAATTATTAAGGCGAAAGCCTTTAATGTCTCATGCTCACGTCCGTCCGGTGTCCGTCCGTCCGTCCGTCCGTCCGGCGTCCGTCCATCCACACCCCCCACTGCGCATGCGCAAACCCATTCAAACAAAAATAAAAATAAAAAACCTCCTCTCCACCTCTCCTCTAGGCATCCCTCCCCCGTGGAGGCCACACCCTCACTGCGCATGCGCGTCCCCTCCCTCTCTCCCCTCCTACGCTCCCCCCTCTCTCCTCTAGGCATCCCCTCCCTGCGGCGTCCACACCCCCCACTGCGCATGCGCGTCTTCCCCTCTCTCTCCTCTCCTACACTCCCCCCTCTCTCGCCTCGCGACGCCGACGCAGGCAGCGTCTGCTAGCGAGTTTCTTGGTTGAAAAAACCGACTGCTCGCGCTGCACAGCCGTTCACTGGCCACCCCGTATATATGGCAATGGATCTTGACCTCCAAGGTGGTGCCGGTGGGAGATTTCTCCTGTGCGTTGTCGAACGATAAAAATTCGCAGCGTGCGCGTTAACTAAAAGCGGAGTGCGGGCCTCTGTGTCCAGTAGGAGTCTTCTGTCTCTCATTGCCCATTAGCAGCGATTGGCATGTTCCAGTAGGAAACACCGCTCTATCACTGCGTGCTTTGCTCCCTCGCCAGGTTTCTCCCCTGCGCAACGCTGCGATGAGCGCCAGCGTCAACGCCGCCGCCAGTGTAAGCGTTAGCGCCCGCTGCTTCACATCTAGACATGGTTCCCTTTAGCGGGAGATGGTGTAATCTTTAAGGCGAAAGCCTTTAATGTCTCATGCTCACGTCCGTCCGGTGTCCGTCCGACGTCCGTCCGTCTGTCCATCCGTCCATGTCCGTCCCTCCGTCCGTCCGTCCGTCCGGCCGTCCATCCGAGCTCTGGCACGGAGCCAGGCATGACCAGGATTTGGGGACATTTGCACGTAGCGCCCTCTCTTGTCGGTGACAGCGGCGGCCTGCCGTAACTGAATGGGAAGCAGGCGAAAAAAAATCACATCTAGTGAAAAAAGCTAGTTATCAAAAACGACTCCCGGTTCTACAAAGCAGAGATTTAATTAAACATTCTGTCAAAATTACAGTGTCGCACTACAAAATGCGTGGCTTCCCAGAGTGTTTAATATTTAACAATGGGTCCCATGTATTTCCAATGGGGGGTGTTCAATTGTCTAGGGAAGCCACAGGTTTTGTAGTGCGATACTGAAATTTCGCCACAGTGTTCCAGTAGGTCTCTGCTGTATAGATCCCGGAGTCGTTTTTGATAACTAGCTTACTTCAAAAGATATGATTTTTTTCGCCTATTTCCCATTCAGTTATGGCAGATCGTGGTTGCTGCCGCCGAGAGATGGCGCCACGTACGAATGTCTCCAAATCCTGGGAATGTGGCCGCCGGGATGCGCAAACGAACGCCGGTCGCGTCGGACTCTATAGCGCTCGCGCTTTGCTTGCGTGGCGTCGCTGTGCCCAGAGTTTGCAATCATTCTGACCGACGCCGTCTCAATGAACCCAGGCGTTCACGGAATACACTTTCGAATTTACAAAGGGTCCGTCAATTTAAGAGCTGGAACGCGGATGGCGTTTGCACGATGCGCAAAGCGCGAAAAAATACTAACGCATGCGAACGGAGGAAGATGAGTCTCGCGTCTCGCTGCGATTCGCGGTAAAAAAAATAAAAAAGAAAACACGCACACATTTGGTTTGTGTGTTATCCCACTGAGAGTGTAAAAGAAAAAAAGACATGGCATAATCAGTGGAATGGCCACACGCTTTCGCCGAACACACTTTGGAATGTAGAAAGTGTCCTTCAATTTTTTTGCGATTGTTGTTCTGTATTTCGGTTTTAGAATTTTATTTACCTTTATGCCAGTGAAACGACACTTTCGCTATCTATATACGAAAGTGAGCATGAAGCACCGCCTTAAAGTCGAACGTGCATAACAGTTAGAAGTCCACCTTCTCACGCAGTCGGTAGAGGGGAGGCTCTATGCTTCGCGATACAAGGAGTAGAAGCTGTGTTGCTCTGAGTTATATACGACTCAGGCCAAAAGGATGCCTAATCAGCTAGACTCCACTGAAATGTTTAGCTTACGTTGAGGTCTTCTTCAATTGAGTAGGAGGAAGAGGGAGGAAAGGCACCAAGGTCAACCAGACAAGCGCGCGGTTTGCTCTCCTACGCTGGCGGTAGGGGATTACGGGATTAAGGTTGTCCGTCAGCGGTAAACTAAATGCGTTCAATTTATGTTGACCTGGCTGCTTTTCTTGGGTGCCTTTTCATCAAACAGCTGTATCTACTCGCGCTGACTAACACTCCCAGGTTTGAATGCACATAAATAACGCATAAAGTGGACGAGTGGACGACCGCCACCGTAGCTCATTTGGTGAGACCATCGGGTGCAGGTTCTGTCCCTTCCGGCGGCAACTTGTATTTTCGTCCACTTTACTTTTACATTGCGATAGCAATTATATGGACACTGTCGGCGGATTTTTGCCGTCGTCGTCATATCCCGGATATGTATATGTATGTATATATATATATATATATATATATATAAAAAAGGCACGAAGAAAAGCAATTTAGAAGTTAAAAAATCCACGCATATCCACGATGTGAATGCTGATGATCGGGCGAAGCAGTGTGCATCGGATCGTGAATTATCTCACCGCCGCCCCGTCCATGGCGGCGGTGAGACTGCGCAGAGCGCGCGCCTTTATGAGCGACCCCTGGCGGCATTGTGAGTCTCCACCTCCGGTAGAGAACGCTTCTGGCGTTTAGACGCCGCCGCTTGCTGCGCCTTCAACCCCGTGTAGCTTGTTGTTGGCGTTGCCGCTTTGCCGCTTTTATGGTGTTGTGGCCTTCTATTTTGTTCTGGTTAATAGCGTTTTATTTTGTTCTTAACCGTTTGTTCTGTCATATGCTTTGATTGATGGGTGGTTAAATGTCGGTGTTTTTACGGTGTTGTGGACTTTTATTTTCTTTGTTCTGGTTAACAGCCTTTTGATAACCTTTTGTTGTTCGCAGATGTTCAGTTTCGGTTTCGGTTCTGTAGACTACAATGGCCGGACGGACAATGTGAGGTCTTAAGGTTCTTCGCCCCTAAAAATTCCGAAGCACCCGACAGGGGATTCCAACCAGTGACCCCTTGCTTCGTAGCGCGCTGCGTTAGACCACTCAACCACGCACCTTTCATGTTTCGGCGTAATAACGGCGAGCTAATTATATACGCCATTTACCTTTGCTGGCACGCAGATCTCGGAGGAGCTTGACCATCTTTTCTATCACACAATATCACGCAAAGCTCCTACATTTCCTTTCGGTTTGAAAACTGCCCTTGAGACGCGCACGAAAAATTGGCCCCTGTCTGTACCCGCTCGTGATGTGGACAGACAGACAGACAAACAATGAACATTTATTGTGGTCCTGAGGGGCGACTTGGAAGCCCCCCTTAAGAGGCAGGAGCCGCCGCGGGCAGCTCCCACGTCGGGCCGGGCAGGCCGTGCCTAACCGCTGCGTCTCGGGCCCTCTGGACGGCCCGTAACTGAGCGGCGAGGTCGGAGCTCTTGAGCGCCTCCTCCCACTCTGCTTCCGTGGTGAGACAATCGTGGTCCCGTAACGAGGGGACACCCCCAGAGCATGTGCTCTAAAGTGCAGAAGGGGTCTCCGCAATCCGGACAATCGGGATTGTAGGAGTACGCGTACCTGCTGACCTTGGCTATGCTGGGGTAGGACCCAGTTTGTAAAAAGAACACCGGGAACACCTTGGGTGAGGCGCCACCGCGTAGCAGGAGTCGCAGAGGGGTCACTTCGCGCGCCGCAGTTTGAAAGAAAAAAAAATGCCCCCACCTCCCCGAAGGGAATCGTGAGGAAATGCGAATGCATTTCGCGCGCGCTTCACTCCATTTATATATACGTGCGAGCGAGCGGACGGGAGTGTGGGGCGCAGGGAGGAGAGAGAGCGAACGGCGAGAGAAGGAGCGGCGAAGGACTGCACCTACCCTCTGCTACACTCTCCACACACGCGGGAGCTCCGCCGAGCTTCCGCGATGCGAGCGCCCTCACACACCAGAGCGCGCTCCTCACTCTCCACTCACTCTCCGCTACTCCGCCCGCACCACCTGCTCCGGTTGCTAGGGGCGAGGATAAGCGCGCGCGCCTGCAGCTGTTGCTATGGGAGAGGGAGTGAGAGCGGAGAGATAAAAAATTACACCATCTTCCGCTAAAGGGAACCATGTGTAGATGTGAAGCAGCGGGCGCTAACGCTTACACCGGCGGCGGCGTTGACGCTGGCGCTCATCGCAGCGTTGCGCAGGAGAGAAAACTGGGGATGCGTAAAGCACGCAGCGATGGAGCGGTGTTTCCTACTGGAACATGCCAATCGCTGCTAATGTGCAATGAGAGACAGAAGACTACGACTGGACACAGAGACTCGCAGTCCGCTTTTAGTTAACGCGCACGCTGCGAATTTTTATTGTTCAACAACGCACATGAGAAATCTCCCACAGGCACCACCTTGGAGGTCAAGATCCATTGCCATATATACGGGGTGGCCAATGAACGGTTGTGCATCGCGAGCAGTCGGTTTTTTCAACCAAGAAACTCGCTAGCAGACACTGCCTGTGTCGGCGTCGCGGAGGCGAGAGAGGGGGGGGGAGCGTAGGAGAGGAGAGAGAGGGGGGCGCGCATGCGCGCAGTGGGAGTGTGGACGCTGCGGGCGGAGATGCCTGGAGAAGAGAGGGGGAGCGTAGCAGGGAAGAGAGGAGGGGAGGCGCATGCGCAGTGAGGGTGTGGTTGCCGCGGGGAGGGATGCCTAGAGGAGAGAGAGGGAGAGAGGAGGTTTTTTATTTTTATTTTTTAAGGGTTTGCGCATGCGCAGTAAGGGTGGTCACGCCGCACACCACCACAACCGGATTAAGCTTCGCCATAAGATGCTTCACATCTAACACCTGCCAGCGCTTACCTCCTCAACCTATCCTCCTCCTCCGCGGACAACGCTGGACAACGCCGGATGCCTGACATAGCCCGACTATGAAATGCATTCGCATTTAAAATAAATGTCTACGAGTGCCTGCTTCTGCATTGTCGGCACTTGCAACGCGTTGCTCAAACACAAAGACGTAACAATTATGACCGTTGTCAGTTCACGCTAGTCCAGTTTGTACCTGCACGTTTTTGTCGAGCGTCCGTCTTTGTGCTTCAGCGTCACGCCACAGGTATCGAGCTGCTTGTCGTTCTTCGCATGACAATCGAATTTCTTGCTATCGCATCCATTGCTCCGCCGTTGCGGCGTAACTGCGCCTTTTCGGAACAGGAAGGAGACGGATTGCAGAAAATTGAACTTTACTAATCCTACCCATGCGCAACAAGCCGCACAAGAGTCCCCGTTGTTGCCCTGACACCTTTTGAGGTTTCTTGTGACTTCTTTAGACGAGCATTATTCCGAGGCAAGCTTTATGAAAACAGTCTCAAAACGTTTCGCAGGAAGGTCGTACCTTTAATTCATTGTTGGTGTTATCAGCGATCCTTATTATTAAAGACGCCACCTTTATGAGGAATCCTTACCTTCGCGTAAACGAAGATTTTACGAGTCAAATACCGGAAAAATGAAGAAGCGCTTTTATACGAGAACCGCCTTCTTCTTCTCTTTCTTAGTCGATCGTATCGATCCCACACACCCCGAAAGCTTCTTGCAGACAGCATGGTTCGGAGAGCCTCCGGGATGGAAGGCATGGAAGCTTTCTGCACCTCCCGTGGTTCTGCAGGGCCTCAGGGCGACCTCACGGCATCGCTTGGCCCACAACTGACCAGGCTAATAGTAATAATATCTGGGGTATAACGTCCAGAAACCACGATATGATAATGAGAGACGCCGTAGTGGAGGGCTCCGGAAATTTCGACCATCTGGTGTTCTTTAACGTGCACTGACATCGCACAGTACACGGGCCTCTACCATTTCGCCTCCATCGAAATGCGAGCGCCGTGGCCGGGGATCGAACCCGCGAAATTCGGGTCAGCAGTCGAGCCCCCTAACCGCTACACCACCGTGGCGGACATTGACCAAGCTACGCTGCCATGTCATGACATCATCATGCGACACCCCTATGTGATATTATAGTGACGTCACAAATTTTGACGGCATATGACATCATGACGACGTCATATGGTGAAGTCATCCCATGATGATGATTTTTTGCATCCCTCGTGCTGATGCCGCCGACGGTCAATTTTCGCGTTTGATAAGGCATCTGAGGCTTTAGCCTTAAGAGAATTGGAATGAATTGAAATGGATCCTGGTCGAAGACGCGAGTGCAGTAAGATCATGTAAGATCACGTGTAATAAATACCCTTGTTACACGGGCAGCCTAAACCGCGGTTAACGTAACGGCGGTTACGTTAACCGCGGTTCGCTTATGTTACACGGTACGCGAAACCACGGTTATGACGCTAACCGCGGTTGCAGGAAACCGAGCTTGGCGACCTCGGTTAGGCAGCTAACCGAGGAAATGGCGGCGCCCATGAGCGATGAGTGCATGCGGCGAGCGTGCGTGAAGAACGGACGAACTGGACGGCACGAGCCACGGAAAGCCTGATAAGGATGGGAAAATCATTCGCGTGATCTGCGGATCACGTCACGCGATGCAAAGTTGTACGCGGCAATAACAGCCGAGCTGGACACCGAACTGCCGCCTGACGTAGAGCAGTTCACGCGAAAGCAATGAGGTTTTGCCGTAAAATACGCATATATTCGCATAATTGTGCGTTTGAAGAACATTATGCGTGAAATAAGTGGCATATTTGTGTACAGAACGGCGATCTGCTGATTAGTGCGTCAGTTAGTTTGTTGTACGCCAGGTGGGGTTAGCCACCTTAACCGAGGACGCTTTCGCGCTGTGTAACATCGGCGAACCATGGTTGGCGCTAACCGCGGTTCCACGCGGTTAACCGTGGTTGGTCGTAACCGCGCTTGACTAGCCTGTGTAATATGGGTATAAGAACAGCGTGAAACGGAAGTGTAATAATAACTCCAACGCTGCAACTTTTGAGAACGCTGGAAGTTTGCTGTGCGATAGTTTCGAATTTCAGTCCAAGCGCAGATAATCACACTCGAGAAAGGACAGCGAAAGGCTTGGAAAGGATACTTCTTCGCAGTGAGGCTGCGCGTGCTGAAGAAACTTCATGGTTTTTCTTCTACTTAGCCGCCAAATATGCACAACGAAGGCATCTACTTTTGAAACATGGTACACGCGTCAGTTTTCGGTCTAGCGCATCATATAGTATTGTGCACGTTTTCCGCTTCACTTACAGACAGGTACCGTCAGGCGGTGGAACTGGCTTGAAGTGCTGGACACATGGTGCGAATTCGGATGCGATTTGCCGTACGGCTGTTCGTACCAACAGCCGCATACGACAGACGTCCAACAGGTTCCAACAGCATGCGGCGCCGATTCGCACGCCGCACGGGCATCCAACTTGCTGAATGTTGCCGCGCGGCTGCCGCTGCGGTCAGGCGGCCGCAGCCAATGGCAGCGCGGGAGCTCGACAAGCGGCGCCACTGGTGGCGCCCGTGCCAACCCGTGCCGGTGGTTCGTTCCTCGCCGCTGCGATGGCTCAGATCGTCCTGGTGTTTGTGGATATCGCCGTTGTCGGTGGCATGAAAAACATTGGATAAACTGTTTCTGACGTGAAATACCTCATGAGTAAATAAAGTGATGCTTGCAGTGTGCCATTTCTGCAAGGCGACGTCTGTTTCCGAACCACCAACGAGATAGTGAGCCGTGATGGAAGGCCGTTTCACAGGTAAACATTGGCACCGGCCGTCTCGGCGAACCGGCTCGCTTCGTTCCCACCCTTGCTCTTCACATCGAGGCCGTCGATAACACCAATTGCGCGTGTAAACGCGTCATATAAGAGCACAAGTTTTTATCGTGTTGGCAAAAATAAGCGCTCGACAATCAGCTCGCGTTTGAACTCGAGCGGCGCTATCGAGAGCGTCCGCCTAGCTAGGCCTACGCTCGTAGTCGTGAGTGAATGTGAGCTGTTGCGATGATTGTAGCTCGCGAAGGCGCAGCTTTGTTGGCAATGTTCTTAGAGAACGAAGCATCACTGTGTGAGGTTGTTTGTTTTGTACTTAATATTGACATATGACACCGTGAAACTTCACCACCACTTAATACAAAAAGGCCACGACATTGACTTTCAGTGGATACCTGGACATTGTGGTATCAGCGGAAATGATTCCGCCGATAATGCTGCTCGCCAATCACACCAGGAAGAAAACATCATCCCAATTCCGCTTTCAAGAACAGACGCTGCGAGGCAGATTCGTCACCTGGCCCGCAGTCTCACACTGACTGAGTGGAACGCGCCAAACATACAACAGACCAGACTGCATCAACTTAACCCTTCACTGCAACTCCAGCCTCCATCCGGCCTTCATCGTCGCGAAGCTTCGCTTCTCTATCGCCTTTGGTTGGGAGTTGCTTTCACGAAAGCATATACAACGTTAATCGGAGTGACTGACAGTGCGGCATGCGATGTTTGCGGCACCGACGAAAATATCGAACACCTGCTGTGCCACTGTCCTCGTTTTGCCTCAGAGAGACAAGTACTTGCCAACGCATTGCGGCGACTGGATGATCGACCACTTTCTGTGCAGGTGATATTACAGCACCGTCCACATCTCTCGACAGCCCACAAGGCAGTGAAAGCCCTCTTGTGCTTTTTGAGGACGACGGGCTTGTGTGAACGCCTCTAACTTGCGGTGCAGTTCCACACACTGCACTGAATTTCACTGCCTCTCTCTCTTTTCCTTCTCTTCCCTCCTCTCTCTCATCTTTCTATTCCCCTTCCCTAATCCCCCCAGTGTAGGGTAGCCAACCGGAAGTCTTTCTGGTTAACCTCCCTGCCTTCTCCCTTTCTGTTTGCTTCCTTGAAGAGGATACGATGTTTTCCGAGCGTGCAAGCTGAGGTGCCGTGTGTGGGCGGAGCCTGCGCGCTGATTGCTCGTTCGCCCCACGTGTCGTGAATCGTCGTACGCCGCATGCGGCGCCGCACGTCGGATCGGATGCCGAATCGCACCATGTGTCCAGCGCTTAAAGGGGCCCTGCGGCGCTTTTGCAAGTGATCGTCGAACTACCTCATGATGGAAGCTTATTGCTCCACAAATCGATCGTCAAAATATTTTTCGAGTCCGTCAAGTATGAGCGGAGTTACAGACAGTTGCCACAAAGTTTTAGCTCTCTCTCTCCTTCCGTTCCGACGAGTGCGCTGAAAGCCACACAGAAGGAGTTGACAAAGAGGAAAGAAGCTATGTGAGCACGCGTCGTGACCTTGAGCCTTGAGCACTGTCTCTTTTTTGTTTAGTTCTTTTTTTGCGTTGATTCAACACACCCGCTCACTTTCGGTGTGTTCACGTGCCCGTTGGTGTCTCTAGTGTGTAATTCTAGCGCACTACAGAGCCCGGCGCCGGCCAGAGGCGGCGCCAAGTGGCCGGACGCAGTAATTATGCAGCACAACTGGGTCCAAATCAGCCAATGGCCACGTCCTTCCATCAGTTGACGTAGTCGAACCCGTCGATAACGTGATGTGCCCAGGTAAGAGGAAGCGAGTTGTAGCTGTCTTTGAAAAGTAATTGTAAATTGCCTGCCTCGTGCAGTGCTATAACATTTGGCTGACATATTCACGGAAGCCTAGACCTCTGCAGCGTTTTCAGACCATCTACCAAAAGTGTTGCGGGGGCTCCTTCAACGAGCTCGAATGGATTCGCGTGAACAAATAAGTTCAATCTTGTCATCGGAACATAGTCAAATGTGGAAACTTAACTGCGAGCTAGAAAACAGCGCGAGGTACAAACTATCACCTGTCATTGAAAGTTTTCTCATCGAAGAGTCGATTAATCGACATTCTTGACAGGCGCATTCAAGTAGGCTGAAGCATTTTATTCTGATATACAGATTATACAGTTCCACCTTTCAAACAAATAAATAGAGCCCTGAATAAAGAGAACCCCAGCTCTATTTATTTGTATGGAAGGTGAAGCAAGGATGAAGAAGGCTACGTAATGGTTTTGTGACAAAGGCTACGTAGCGGATTGGTGAATCATATCTAGCTTTTTTAAATACTAAATATAGTTGCGCCTAATAGCTATAAGCAAGATACATGATGTAAATCCAAAAAGAGAAAAAAAGAAATGACGGAGACTTAAAGTGATGAAAAATCGTCGAACAATGGATGCTGCTGGATTGTAGTGGAACAGTGAAAGCCGCTATGAAATAACGCTTATTGAGTGCCTATATCGAGTTTTAAAGCCTGCGTTCAAACGCAGCAACGACAGCAGTGTTTTTGTTTTGCTTTATACATTCATGTATTCACAGCGATTATCGTCTTACGGCACGGATGGATGGACGCACAGTTTTCTCCTTATGTCGGCATAGAAATTATTACGCGATCAAATATCCTCTCTAAAACAAGTTGTCGATCTGACCTGAAGTTTTTTAGAGACCAGGAAAATTTACATTTTGCCAGAATTTATTGCCAGACTCACGTTTCTCTGGTCGCGTAGTATGTGCCTTCTGCGGGGCCTTTACAAACGCTCACAAAGGATTGAAAGAAGATGTGTGATGCCAGGCCGGTGCCGTCCGAAAGCAAGGTTCTAGGGAAGGCGATAAATTAAAATAAAACTGCGCGCTTACGTATCCCTTAGGCAAGTGCAAAAGCAGATTCTGGGTGAATTTTACAGCGAACCTGTTGAGCTCTACACGATGCGTTACCAAGGGGGGTTTACTAGAGCGACTCGTGTCCATACCGGCCCTGAAGGGCCCCTAAACCAGCTCCGATAATTTTTAAACATTTGAAGTAAACGCGCGCTTCGAGTTCAGAATGCCGTAACGATCAACAATGCCAAACGTGACGGAGAGGCGTCGACAGCTGCGAGGCGAACACGGGCAGCGATAGCGGGACCGTGCAAAAGCGGCGGATACGGTCAGTGACCCATGAGTTCAAAGAAGAACGCCCCCGGATGCAGTCGCTCACGCCAGAGAAACGAACGAAGAGGCTACAGCAGAAACGCGAATAGAGCTTTTCTGGTAAGCTGTCCCCACATTAATATTGCGGCCCGACGAACTGTTTCCGCCTATTATCGTTTCATCTTCTGTTATTTTATGGGTAATATTTCTAGGAATACCCAAAAAAAGCAATGTGCGTTTGCAACTTAACGCGCTACTGTCCGTAGGCATGCACGGGTTTTTACGTAGGGTATTATTTGGCAATTCCGCCTCGCTGCAGAAGCAAAACAGGACTGTGCAGTTGCTGCTACAACTAACCACACCGTAGAAGCTATAGTGTAGCATAAATGGTGGCTTATGCCGGCTCCTGTTCGCTAAACGATTACTAATATTGGTTTTTGTCGGCTAATTAATGTCGGCTAGTGTTGTATAACGTGGGCTACAATTTCGCCATGGGCGCCCATTGCGGTGAGGGCCCCAGCCTCTCTAACTGTGACGGCGCAACATTTATGGCACCAGAGCGGCATCGAACCGTATGGAGAAGCAGCATATTTTAGGCTTGAGTGGCGTGCCCGTATCACTTGGGCGCAGGTAACATGCGGTGTGGCTACCGCACGTGCATACATAGCTGTTTCTCATTGAATGAATGAATGAATGAATGAATGAATGAATGAATGAATGAATGAATGAATGAATGAGAGGAAGAGTAAGACGTCTTTGTTGATATTTGAATGGCTCCTTCGCCATTCATACATCAATAAAGACGTTTACTCTCTCTCTCTCTCATTCATTCATTCATTCATTCATTCATTCATTGCAACGCCTATCAGTAGGGGTGTGCGAATAGTGAAATTTCATCTCGAATCGAATTCGAATCGAAAAGTGCCGAATAGTGCGCAAAGATGTCGAATATCGAATTGAATATCGAATACCAAAGATTTTGGTGGAAATTGAAGGAACAAAGAAATGCAATCTGCTCATGTCCTCGAGCACATAACGTGGTGAGTGACTGCGACCGAAAGACTACAAATTGTGATGCGGAAACACAAGCTCTACTACATCACCTTGCTTCAAACTTTCTCCACCGTGATGTTATGGTGTTTCCTGCAGTTGAAAACATGCGCTCACTGGGCACCTCAGCAGCAGGGATGGGAAGGTATCGCAAAGAAATTTTAGCGATACCTGGACAAAGTGCAGCTCTATGCACTTTCCACTATTTCATAGAATCACCCCTTTTGGAGTCAGGAGCTCATTCAAGTATTTTTGAACCTCTTGACTGTTCGAACCTCTTGACTGATTCAACCAGTGGCGTAGCCAAGGGGGGGGGGGGGGGGGGGGTCAAACCCCCCCGAAATTTTTCAGTTTTACTTGCGTATATATACACGCACACATACAAACGCACGCACGATCATACATAAAGCATGGTTGAAGCCCCCCCCCCCCCCCGAAAAATATTTCTGGCTACGCTACTGGGATTCAACTGTTTTTGAACCTGTGAGCTCAGTGCTCGTTATTTTTTTACGCTAGCAGTCCGACAGTCTCCCAGACTGTTCTGTGGCCTTTTTTTTGCAGGCCCGGCCGAGCCCGACCCTAAAGGGCTTCGAGCCCGTCCGGCCCGGCCCGACGTACAAAAATATAAACCCGGGCCCGGTCCGGCCCGACACCATGAAAGTTTGCTGCGGAGACAAGATATCACTTTTTTATCATGTGGCATTTTATTCAACATATCAAAGTTAAACATATGCAAACGAAACGACACATGTTAGTTTGTATACAAAGATTACAAATTGTGTAAAAATAACAAGCTGTGCAGTGATTCGGACGTCAGTGAAGTGCGGCGCTCCTGCATCACATATCCCGTCGAACTCAAGTTCCGTATGCTGCTCGCACTGGTAGCCGGAATCGCGAATATTTTTTTCGCAAGCATAGCAAGCTTAGAATATCTAGACTCCTTGTTCTTCCAGAAATTTAGTATCTGATGCAGGCCAGAAGGATGATTGCATGGATAAATAATCACAAAGGTGATCAGTGGGTTCATCGTTAAAGAAAACAATTCCGGCACAACGTCTATATATTTGCCTTGATGCGGGCTTTGCACCTGGACCGGCCCACCCGAAGCCCGAGATGAGTAGTCCGAGCCCGGCCCGGGCTCGAGATGGGAAGACCTCCGCATACCCGAACCCGGCCCGCGGGCCGGGCCGGGCTCGGGCTTTCGGGCTACCCGGAGCCCGTGCACACCTCTACTTCCGACTACACGTCCGCCGCCTTGCTGGTGCCGCCGCCTTTGAAGTCCGCTACGATGTTTCGTCAGTTTCGTGGCCTGCCGTTGGTGAGTCGTGCGTTGGCCGCCGTCGGCAGTTTAATGGTGCTCGCTCGCTGTGTGCTTGTGCGCCGCTATGTTTTACGACTCGCACTGTTCGTGCATCGTGCTTTGTTCCTCTAATACTTCGAGAAGAAGTACCGGAAGATTGTTGCGACTCCCAAAAGAACGCCAAGGGAGCGGGCCGCATGTATCACGCATTTCATTGTGCCCATTCGTGTTCACGTCAATACGGACTAGCTGTGTGAGACAACAGTTCATGTTTTCAAAAAGATGACTGGTTAGAAAAGAGCATGATGCTGCGCTTACATCGTTGTACGAACAAGCAGAGCACATAGGCACATGTGACATAACTACAGTTTCACAACTCTTATAGAACCACGGGCTTGAGTGTGTGCTTTGCATTTAATTATCTCCGGCTAATC
>JALIZH010019271.1:0-41920 GCA_030522465.1 Rhipicephalus appendiculatus
CTGTATGGGAGGGTACAGGCGAGTGCGTGGCAGTGGCGCAGCCAGGGGTGGCACACCGGGCACGTGCCCCCCCCCCCCGAAATTTTTTTCGCCATGGCATACATAGGGAAAAATGACCATTTCAAGGAGGGGGCACCCCCCGAAATCAAGGTGGTGCCCCCCCCCCCGAAAAAAATTTCTGGCTACGCCCCTGGTGCGTGGCGAACGCCTCGAACCCCAATTCGACCGACATTCGGATGGCGCTGTCAAAAATAAAGAGGAAAGGGTGACGTTTTTCCGCGAACTGGTGCTACTACAACCACGCGTATGTTTTTACGATGCACGACATACACAGTGCCTCAGCTAACCCTAGCCACATGATATTCCGAATGCACTCTGTGTCGACGCGACCAACTTGGTTGCTGACTACTTCATTGGAGTAAGCCACGCTATTTTTTTGTGTGTGTTCTGCTTCATTGGGTAAGTTTCATTAACTAACTTTTGAAGCAACGAAGCTGGCCAAAAAAATCTAATCAGAAGGTCGTAGACCGATTTGCAAGACCTTTGATTAGACAGCTTCCAACTTTTTATTTATGAAGTATTTATAAAGTACAAAAAAAAAAGAAGCCTGGCACGTGACATGCCCGCTTGCGCGCCGTGGCTGCACCGATACCTAACGTTCCGCGTACAAACGAATTGCTTCCCTCGCAACGGTTCATGACAGTGATTAGCAAACGAAGCGGTTATCGCTCGTGCGGCCGCAAGCAACAGGTTCGACTGCGCATAGCCACCACTATCGTCGCTGCTTTGCCAACTTTTGAGAGGCAGCACATTCTGCCAAATTCTGCGGTCGTTTGCGCGTGGAACGTTAGGGAGGTCCGCTATCACGACGAGCGTAGGCGTTAAATAGAGCATATCACGTCGTTATTTTCTGTATAATTTTATTTCGCGGACGTAACTAGTAAGCAGAAAACACTAATATTTAACAGATCAAGATTTGGAAAGTTTGGAAGTGTTGCAAAGGGTCCTATTAGGACGCTTCACTAACCAATCGACAACTTTTCCACAGAAATTTTCGCCCAACTCCTTTACTCCAAAAGTTAGTCAGTTGAACTTGCCTAATTAAGCAATTAAAAAAAATTACATGACCTACTCCATGCAATGGTCAGCAACATGCTTTCAGTCGCATCGTCGTAGAGTGCATTCGCAAATTTTTAAACACGGGCTATTGGCGGCGAGATCGACCTATAGGAGGCAGCACCGTCACGGCGGTAGTGTGGATAGACGGTCGGCGGCGCGTATACAAATGCACACAGCGGCGCTTCGTTGTGAGCGGTTTGAGCCGATTGTCGGCAAATAAAGTGCGTTGATGGCAGCCTAATGGTGGTATATAAGCTTTCTATTGTCACATTAATGCGCGAAGCCGGCCTAACGTTCCTATTACGTGTGGGATAAGTGCAATCTGCCAATCAATGGTGCGCTGGCCTTCGGCGACAGTCGAGTGTTTTCGCACTGTGCTTGATGCTTTTTCCTGTTTTATTTGTACGTGTTTAGCTCGTGTTCTGCCTATACTGCAGTAGCATTGTTGTCGCGCGACTGAACCAATAATTTACGTCGTGCTCGAGTGGCTGCTAAAAAGAACAGAGAAAAAGCTTCTATTTCTGCGTAATGAGTTGTATTAGAACTTTGTGCAATGTGCTTTTCTGCTTGCACATATACGCATCCGCAATTCAATTCTTTTTTTTTTAATGCCAAGCATTTCTTTGCGTACTGTAAGCACTTTTGCGTTTCTATCTACGTATCTATCTAGCTATCTAGCCGCCAACGTCTGGGTGTTCTCGTGATGGCCTCCTTAGCTTGGGGTAGACCAAATATTGTATCAGAGGGTAAGAGGTATTGACGAATATGTCTGGCTGGTCGTGACATGAATAACGTGAAAATCCCGTCGCGTACGTCGTCAAACTCATTTCTCCAGACACGTGTGGCTCATACCCGTATACCACGGGCCGCGGAATGCGGGTATGCGCCACTGGACTTTGACAATTTATATCTACCCAGGAACGGCGAGAACAGGCACTGGTAATTTAAATGCGAGATCGTTAGAAGAAACTGACATTGGTGGCGTTGACACTGGTAATTTAAAGGCGACAGCGTTAAGAAGAACAGACATCAGCGGCGTTGACGCGATGAATACAAAGGATACAAATCAGAGTCCCAGCAGGAATCGAACCCAAGCATTCTGCGTGGCAATCAAGCATTCTACCACAGAGCCACGTCAGATGTCGAAACTGCTTTGGAAGAATACCCTATGTAGACGTAATGTTGGGGAAACGTAATTGTGGCTGCAGTGCTGGCTATCTAATTTTATAAACATTACATACGTACTCCTATGACGAAGGAGTCATGTCGGGTTAACGTCAGTTGTATACTTAAAGGCCAACTCCGGCGATTTTTTGACCGTGTCAGGATAATGGTGCTTTTATGTTCCTGAGACACTCTTGTCACGCGCCCGATAGCTGAAATGCTCAGCAAATTCGAAAATAATTTTTAATAAGCAAAAAGGCGCAATACCGAAACCGAAACCGAAACCCAACCGAGCGAACTGTCCAAGTATGACGTAGTAGTTTGTTACGAACCGGAAGTCGTGCAAGGCATGCTGGTCCCGCCGGCGCGGAATATCACACGCTCCTCCACAGAGAACAGAAAATCGCACACCAAACCAGCGAAGCGCCGGCCAAACACCGTCAGCTTGTGACCAGCACAATATACGCTGTAGCGGCCAAAGTTAGCGAACACATCGGCTGCGTCACTTCCGCTGACCGGCAAACCAACACGTCACACACGCAATGTTGCCAATAATTGTGGGAAGCCGGGTGGGCGTTTGCAGACAATCTTTAAAATTCATTTACAAACAATCAGCGCATGTCTGAAGCTTGAAATTTGGCATAAATGACGGAAATGTGCAAAGGAACGTACCCAGCGAATTTCATTGAGATCCATTGATCTCGAAAAACCTCCGGAGTTGGCCTTTAAGCGCCATCCACTGTAGTTTGTTTACGTAGCACTATCCAGGGCTACCATCCATGCAAGCACGAGCTCTACATATCAGCTTACGGCTTCTGGTGTTGGCGATACCCATGTTTCTGTTGGCATTGTTACACAAATGTAAACAACTGGTTATATGAAACATATGCGACGGTTCAACATGTCCGTGCGTGCAACATTTGTACATATCTATAGCGTCACTTCATAACGTTTCGCTCAATAAAAAAATTACAACCTAGTCACCTTAGCTCCGGATGCTTCACATAACATCGATTCCCATGGTACTTGGGATCTGCCTAATTTTTTTTTCCTTTTGTAATTCTAACCTGCCTTTTAAGATGCTAGTTCATGCTTTGCGGTAGCACAATAATTTCGAAATCGCCGACACTTTACGAGATGGGGTCGCTAAAATTCTGCATTCATACCTCGATATTTAGTACTTCTTTTGTTTAGGGCGATGCCAAATGCACCATGTGACGTGCTTGAACTACAAAGTGGCACCCACATTGGAATGATATTGGCGAATGGACGGTACGACGATCACATCTAGCGCCAAGCCAACATGTGCATGCACTCACTTATCAGAATGCAGAAAAGTTTCGGAAGGCGAAGAGCTTGTGTATATCGTGTAGGCTTCCGCACAAGCACTTGATACTGGGCTTACACAACGGAATAAACCACCGTCTGAGGACGTGAATCACATTCGCACACATGCAAGCACGTTGTGGCTAAAAGACGACTCAAGAAGCCATCCACACTACAGGGGTTTCGTCCGCTCGCCGCTTGGTGCCGACTCTGTTCGATCTCGAGGCCAATAGAGTTAGCTGAGGCACCCTGTATATATGACACAACAAACCACAGCTTGAAGACATGAAAAATTCGTGAACAAGAGGTGTCACTGCAGCAGACGTTTCGACAAGCGGAGTAGTCTTCTTCGAGGCTGCAACTGCGTGCCTTGCGCGTGTATGCTTCGCACCCTCTCCTCCAACCCTGAAACTCGTTGCAAACGAGAGCGTGATGTTGCAGCGCCTGTGGTAGCGCTCACGCGCAGAAGAGAACCGTTTTTTTTAAATCATATTTTGCTTTCATCTTTATTTCATGTGTTACAAGCACGCACGCAAGCGAATGGAAAAGCGGTGTTTTGCGCGGAGCTGTGGACAGCACACTGTCACGCTCTGCTTGGCATACGCGCGCGCCTTATGCTTTCGAGCGACCCGTCATAGCATGCGCAATCAGCTGCCGTTTTTATCAGCAATGGCGAGGCGTGCGTGCCGACATTTAGCGGGACTGCGGCGCCTTTTCCACTTTGCATCCGACAGCGGCCGCCGCGAATCGCTCGGCATCGGGATTAAGGCTATACTTGCCGCGCGCTCGCGTGTTCCCACTCATACTGCTCAGGACAGCACACAGCGGTTCATTAAAAGGAACATCAAAGCGTGTGTCGTCCACTGTGGGGAACCACCGCCGGCCGGCTAACCTGTAGGGACCTCTAAAGAGGTCCCACCACTCTCTTTTTTAATAAACGCTTTTCACCGCCACCACCGGCGGCTGCAACTTTTTTCGCGTAATCGCAATGAGCGCCGAGCGCGGTGCTCTTTCGTCGTACGAACAGCCTGCTTCGCGACGGTTCGTAGTGCGGCAGAAGACCCTAGCGGATGACTCAAGAGCACACAAAAAAGTGCTTACTACGCATGCGCGAAACTCACTGAAGCCGCTGGCCAGCGGTGCCGCCCGGTGGACGGCAAACGCTCCAATGCTCCCTTTAAAGAGTGGACCACCATGTACATGCATCTCTCACTAGCATATTACGTTGCATAATTCCGTTACAGTGGTAATCCGTTATATAACACGAAGGGCACTTCCTCGCTTTTTGAAGGACCGAGCTTGCTGCCTTATATACAAAAGGAACACTCACAACGCCGTGAGTATACTGTTACTGCAAAAAAAAAAAAAACAGGTGGCGTGACTCAGCTCGTCGCAAGACCTCTATAAGACACTCGCCTTTCACAGGCTCTGAGACCTTGAAAGCACGCAATATGTCACTCTGTCAGCACACGTCCCCACCCAAGAGACAAAAAACTCAGTCTGCGTATGTTTCTTTTTTTATTCTATATTAACGTTTTATATTTTTTCTCTCTCTCTCTTTTCTGTCTTTCAGTTCCCAATCCCCTTCCCCACGCAGAGTAGCAAATCAGCGATCTGCACACACCAGCTTAATTCACTGCTTTTCAATACAGAGTTCTTTCTCTCTCTCTCTGAGATTCAAAGCGGATGGAGGCATTAACGGTTCAGTCGAAATAATCAAGAGAGGTTTAAGGTGTCCGAGGAAAAAAAGAAAAGCCAGCGAAGTTCTCGATAAAATCGTCGTTACAAGCGCAGACAACTGAACAATGTAGAAAAATAAGATCTGGAACAGGTAGCCGAAATGTAGGGCGGCAGTAAAAGTAACTGCAGATCCACGAAGTGAATGGTGATGATGGAGCAAAGCTCCTTGGAAGCCAGTCTACGTAATTTTATTTTACTTAGTGTAGCGCCATTGACCGATGCGCTAGCGCTGCACGGTCAAAGTACGAGCGGCTTGCGAGCAATGCAGCGCGCTGTACATGGCTTGTACGTGCGCTCTAGGTACGAGCGGCGCGGCGCCGGTGCAACACCCGTGCGTGGTCGGTATGCGCGCTGCGTGCGCTCTACGAACGGTTCTGCGCACGACGTCATGACCTTGATCGATACGCTTGCGCGGTTTCGGTGCGGCGCCGGAGCTGTTCCGACGGGGACCTACGACGACGACGGCGACAACGGACATCATGCGATCCTAAGGAGCTTCGCTCCTAAAAACGAGATAACGTTCCACACAGTGAAAAAGGGTGACTTGCGGAGCTGACGGGCATAAAATCCCCCCTTCGGAGTTGTCTAAGGCAGGAGTCGGCAGCGTGCGGCCCGCAAGGCAGTTTTACGCGGCCCCATACATGATACAAGAACGCCACCTCCCCGTTACCTCGTCACTTCCCTATCCGAAGGCCGATATGGTAGTTTCCACCTCAAACGGTGTTTTCGCTTGCAAGCTGTTCGTACATTGTAACCTTGTGGCAACCGTGCAGAAAACAGACACGATTTTTATTCTCATTTTGTACATTATTGTCAATTCGCAGAACTATTTCTGCTTGCCTGCAAGCCCCCCTCACCCCCCAAGCCCCCTCCCCTCTTCCACCTCCCGATTTGCCGTCCGGCCCCCGCTGTGTCCGGTCGTGCAAATTCTCCTGGTCTAAGGAATGCGCAAGCAGAGAATTTTCTCGCAAACTGCAGCGTTCCCTATAGAACGCCGTTTTTGTATGCCATTGTTATTCATCCTTCGTTCTAGCGTTCGCGAGCACCTTGAGCGGGCCCTTAAATAGCGCATGGAGAAACGCATGTCTGCATGGCATGAAATTTCCGCACTGCGAGAAGCTGTCCTAATGAGCGCTATTCTCCACATCGGCTTTGCGTGTTGGCTTTTATTCCATTCCATCACTAATACATGACCGTATCACAACGGGCAGTAGACGCGACAGGCGCGCCGCCGTGACAGCGAATGACGAGACGGCAACCGCTGTTGTTTTTTATCTACGCGATAGGTCTACGCACGCAGCGATCCGCTGGAAACTACTGTAAGTAATACCTCCGATGAGGAATCTATTTGAATCAAGGGGCTGCGCGATCATTTTGCACTGCACCGTTTCAAAAAGACGGCCAAAAAAAAAACTTCATCACCCGTTACGGAACCATGATGCTGCAACCGGGAGAAACGTTGGACCAGTGACAGTAGTAGTAGTAAACAACTTTATTAGGAAAGCCGTTGCTTTCCTAAGCGAAGATAGCTGTCAGGCCGTGCCTGGTCACCACTTCGTTAGCGACAGTGGAGCCGATTTACTGTCAGCCAGCGCGAGGATGTTCACTTTTAGATGCGAAGCACCTTATGGCGGAGTTCAATCCGGTGTGCGGCGTGACCACCCTTACTGCGCATGCGCAAACCCTCTCCACACACCAGCTAACATCTGTGGCTGCGCCGTAGCCAACTTCCCTCTCCTCACATCCCCCCCCCCCCCCCTTTCGTTTAGATAAAAGGCTCGCGTTAGGTCGTACACACGCTCAGTCACTGCACCGCACGGTGTTAAAGTAGACACTAGGTGTCTACGTTAACAACAACATAAGAACATAAACACAACACAAACGTTAACACTAAATATGCAACATTAACGGAAACATTAACGGAAACACCTACTGAAACCGATGCAAACGCGGTGTGCACCCCCCCTTGCTGCTTCGCATCGCCTCATGGTCCCCTTTAGCGGGAGATGGTGTAATTTTTTCAGTCACCGTCTCTCTTTCTTTCACGGCCTCTTTCCTTGCTCAAGAGTTAAACAGTCACTCGCACATAGTTGTCGTTATCATCCTCAGGTCATTCGCTGTAAAAACCGGCAATAAATATTACGTAAGCGCACACGTGGTAAGTGACCGAAAGAAGCGCTCACCTCTAGGATTTCGAGCGATGAACATTACGAGCAACGAGATTTTTTTAAGCCTCAGCGCTCCGTCGACATAGCGTACGGCCCCAGGAAACAGCTATTTGCTCACGTACGGCCGCTATAAAGGAATATGAATAGACCTAATTACTGCGATAAAATTACCAGCCTTTCTGCTGTCGGCAAAATGAGGGCAAGCGAAACTTGGCGTGTTTGCCTGACCTACTACCTTTCTTTCTTTTTCTTTGTTTCTTTTTCCTTTCGTTTTTTCTTTCTTTTATTTTGCTCTGTTTTTTCTTTTTCTTCCTTTCTTTTTAATTATTTCTTTTATCTTCACTTTTTTTCTGTTTTCTTTCTTACTTCTTGCTTCCTTCTTTCTTTTTCTTTAGTTCTTTATTTCTTTATTTCCTGCTTTATTTATTTCATCTTCCTTTCTTTTCTTTTTCCTTTCTTTCTACCTTCTTTCTTCTTTCTTTCTTGCTCTTTTTCTTTCTTCTTTCTTTCTTTCGCATTGAGCAATGCTCCCTCCTAACTATATTTTTCCCTCCATGCCGGCAATTAGACGTTCATTCACGTGCTCCGCAGCGCAACACTTCAGTTGCTACAGGCAACAGAGGCGGTCATGTCCTTATACCCGGGCAACAATGAAATGTGACAAGTGAAGACACAAGTGACCTCGATAAAAGATGAGTCCACCATATCAGAAATGCCTTATCTCCGACAAGCCCACGATCGGGAGAGCATCACTCACTGGTAAATGGCGCGTACGAATACGCATGTGACGGCCGCATCCAAGGGCCGCATTTCTGTACCCCCCGCATTTTCTGTACACTCGCCAGAACCGGGTTTGTCTCTTACGACGTCGCCGCCTATCGAAATATTTAACTCACAATAGCTTCGCTTAAAAGCGACCGAAACGAATTTTCAGTCCAAAGCGCCCTGAGCTCTACGCACCGTCCACACTTTTCGGTGCTGAAGATCGATGTGGGAGCTAGTCGGTGCTCTCAGCGCGCGAGAAGGGTTATGCGAAAGTAGAAAGCCGCCGCGAAAAAAAAAATAATAATAATACATAAATAAAAAGAAAAAAAAATTTACGAAAAAAAAAAAAGATATGGAGGTGCCGGGGTTTGAACCCGGGACTTCTCACATGCGAAGCGAGCGCTCTACCACTGAGCTACACCCCCGAGGCAAGAGCGTACAGTACAGTTGGCCAAGCGATAAAAGTTGGCATTTTGCCATGAATTCTTTGTTCCATTAGAATGCGAGATTAGTTTGACGACTTGGTGCACACGGCGAATACGCAGCAACCTACCATATCAAGTCTGAGGTGGGAAAGATAATCCCTCGGCCACTATCAGACATCAATGCATAATGTAAGCTCGCGTTTACCTTTGGTTCTCATAGATGTGCTTAGAATAAAAACCCTAGAAAGGTTGAAGTTGAGGGGAATCTCGAGTATCGATCTCACGGTATCGAAATGCTAAAAAAAGAAAACAAACTGAAGCAAATGGTATTGCTTAACAATATGGCAGCGTCCACGCTACACGATTCGATCCAAATCACCCCTCGCTTCTTGACTGCCATCGTTGAGACAATATATAGAGTATTTTACGGATGGGTTTGTGTCCCGCCATATTGGGCTGCTAGCCTTTGTGTTTTGCATCTCTAACAACTAAACGAACAGTGTTACGGTCGACGCATACGCATGAAAACGGTTGGGTTAGTGCACATAATGATTCATGGCCTTATTAATTTGCGTCGCGATATGCAAAAACAAGAAAACATCGGCTTAACAGCCCAAGATGGCGGCGCCCAGATGTCTTACGGAAAATAGTCTATAAACGGTAAAAATTAGCCTCCGCTTCATCTTATTTTATGCTGAGGATCATTCAGACCAGCTGTTCTCCTTTCGCGCTGTTGGGCCTATGGTTCCAATTAGCAATTACCTCTTCCGCCACAAATTTCAGCGCTAGGTCTTTAGATGCCGAATCAAACGTGAAAATTGACCATCGGTGGCGCCGGCGTCCGCGTCAGCGGCGTCAACACGAGTGGTGAGAAAAATGATTACCACGTGGTGACGTCCCCCTATGCCATTATCATGACGTAAGAGATCGTCAGAATGTGTGACGTCACGGATCACCAAAATGTGTCATAATCGTGACGTAACTATGAAGTCTACATGCCGTCGCATAGCGTGACGTTACATGATGACGCCATCACATAACACCGTCGCAAAGGTGCATGTGATGGTGCAGGTGCACAAAACTTGCAATGCCTCCGATTATGAAGGCAGCGCAACACCACGTGGATGCAGAAAGCTTTGGAAGGGACGGGGGAGTATCAATATATCGAATGAGAAGGAAAAGAAGAAGATGGTGTTCACCTTCGAGTCATCTTAGGCGAATGCATGAGGGACCGTGTGAGCTTTTGCGTGAGCAATGACTGTCAGCTCGGACAAATTGTCCGATCAGGAGCCGGCGCTTACTTGGGGCGTTCACACGTGTCCCTGTATATATTATGTTCCTTAAGTGAGCAGACTGGAGCAAAGGTTCGCAATTTGGTTCGCAATCCTGACTGCAAAGGTTCGCAATCCTGACTGCAGTATTACGAAATGAATAAAAGTTTGCTACAGTCGGCTCCCAATTAAAGGTTAACTGTACACATCGCGATAAATTGATTATGTTTGCGCTACGACGTGGCGGTTGTACACGAAAACGTCGTATCAGAAAAAAAAATAATTGGAGGTGATCCTACTCCTTGGGTGTCTGGTAAGGGCGGGCGCGTGGCCTGGTGTTTACCTTCGGTTAACTTTGTGCTTCGACGCACTGCGGATGCGGATCTCCGAGGACACGTAGAAATAAGCTCCTGGTTGATAGGCAAGAGTGTAACTCGTCGATTATGCCACTAATAAGTGAACGTATCCCAGCCGTTGCAGCAGCCTCCTGTTTATTGATTGTCGCCAACAAAAGTATCGAGCCATCCTGGGAAACGCCAGCGATATTTTTATTTATTTATTTATTTATTTATTTATTTATTTATTTATTTATTTATTTATTTACAGATACTGTCAGCCCTTACACAGGGCTATTACAGGAGTGGAAAACAAATACATAAAACAATCATTCTAGAATCAGAACATAATAACATGTATAATCGGAACTTACAGATAAAGGGACAAAATGAAGTACACCAAGAAACGCGACCCGATAATAAAATTAAATGCACTAGATCACGTACAGACAAATAAAGCTTTGTTAGCTACAAATGAGAATATGATCTATGTGTTTTAAGAATAAATCTGCGGATGAGCATGAAACGGCTTCTTCGGTCAAAGAATTCCGTTCGCTGATAGCTCCTGGAAAGAAGCTATACTTATAACAATCAGTGTAAACAGCAGGAGCACGAATGAACATTGAATGGCGATGTCTAGAGGTTTCACTGCGAAGAATATCAAAATAATCAGCATACCTTATATGAACATGGTGATTAATAATCAGGTAAAGACATTTAAGTCTTTCGTATTTAGTTCGAGCCTGCATTGTGGGTAGCTCTGCTTGTACACACAGTTGAGATGGTGAATCCGTCCACCGATTTTTATTGAATATAAACCGGACTGCTAGACGGTGAATTTTTTTCAATTTTCGAAATGTTCGTAACAGACAAAGGATCCCAGACAATTTTAGCATATTCTATGAATGGTCTAATAAGCGTTTTATAGGCTAAACATTTTGTTTCTTGTGTTGCAAACGGCAAATGGATATGTGAGTAAGCAGAATATTGGTTCTCGCTAAAAGCCGTCTAGAAAGGGTGCGCCTGTTGGCAGTGACAACGGCGCAGACTGAAATGCATTTTACATTTCTACACGCGCACATCTACTATTTACAATTTCCTCCATCTGAACCGAAAGTCGTGTGTTCGGCCCCGCTGCGGTGGTCACATTTCAATGGAGGCGAAATGCTAGCTAGAGGCCCGTGTACAGTACGATGCTAGTGCGCGTCAAAGAACACCAGATTTTTGTAATTTTTCGGAACCTTTTACTACGGCGTGCCTCGTAATCGTATCGAGTATTAAGCACGTAAAAACCTCTGAAATTAATAAAATTATTTCCTTACACTACCGCAAGGTGCGCATTCTGCGCGACTCCAGTGATCACTTCCTTCCCTTTATTGCTACATTTTTTTATCTATTGCTATTAGGATTCGCTTGATTTTTGTTTATTGGACGTTCAACTAGCCTTTTGGCATGCAGGCGCAACAAGTGCTTGTAACATGTGATTTGTAATATGGGTGTAAACATTCATTCATTCATCATCGCATAGATGTTGGCGCAGCTGCTCGAAAGGAATTAATTGCATGTAGGCAATGCTCCTGCCAACTTCGAAAATTGCCATTTCCGTTTAGCGAGAAGTGCCAGGGAAAGGCGTATATTTCTGCTCACATTTATTGCATGTTTACTGAACCATATTCATGGGCGACGCCATATCAAGTCGCGAATCAGCGCCCAGACCTACAAAGACAATTACACGCATACGAGCGCGAGAACCTCCTAGGGGCAGATTCACTCGCAAGTCAGGAATAAAATTTGGCGCTCGTGTATTTTCTTAATACGGCCATCATTCTCCTCACTATAGAAGCATCTAACAGACATTCCTATAAACATTATTCTTGCATTTACAGTGACCGAATATATACGTCTGACAAACGCAGCCTAAAACCCTGCGAATTGGGAGAATCTCAGAGACAACAAGCTTCTTAATAGATGCAAGAATAAAAAACGAAGCAGTGACATGCTTCTCAAAACAATCTGCCTTTCTGGCAGATAAATCGTTCGGGAAATGAAGCGTCAGGGCTCCTCAGACACTGTTTGCATGGCCATGCACTCTGCACATTATAAACGTCGGGAAAGCTGCGACTGAGTAAAGATATGGGTTGACTTGGAGGCCCCCCTTAGTTTATTAGAGGAAGCGGCCGCAACCCCCCCCCCTGTCCCCCCCCCCCTTCTCACTTGGGTGGACGCCTATGGGAATATCCCTCGGGCTGGATGATCAAAGAGTTAACAACGGGTTATCAGCGTAGCGCCTACAAACGTTCTTTTTTCTTTCCCTCTCTGAAATCCGAAGCCGCGCCTTTTTTTTTTTTTTTTCCATAGAGCTCTGCACACCATACGTGTACCTCGAGCACGTACACGGCGATAACTTCCGTTTCGTACATATAGTTCCGGTCGAATGAGTTTCCGGAAACCGCCACTTCTTTGCCGATGCCGATTATACGCGTGTTGTCCCAGTTTCTGCACTTCCTCCCGCCGCCGCGTTTGCCCTGCCCTTATGGCCCCGCCTGCGCTAGTTCACGACCCCCTCCATCCTCCTCCCTCCCACGCCCCCCCCTACTCCTTCCTCCCTTCCTCTTCAAACTCTACGCAGTGCACCACTGCTTGGGTCGTCGTACGCCATGTTCTTCCGCAACCGGCTCGTCCACGGCCTTAATTCTCTTACACAGCTGCTTCAGCGGAAGCTTTTCTTACCTGATGTTTTTTTCTTCTGTGTTGTTTTCCTTCGCAATCTTTTATTTCCTAAACCATCTCACTTTCTTAATCTTGGAGTGAAAGCTAGGCATACAGCGGTCCCAGCTGGAAAGATATGTCAGGGATCTTAGCGATTATTGAGGCAAGCTGCCAAGTGTTCTCTCTTGGCCGAGATTCGCAGCGACTGCGCATAGGAAAGGAAAATGCGCACTCGACGCAACCGAAGTCGTTGTTTCCGGCAACTGTTACTTAAATAACCAATCTACACAATCCCTGTGTAACACGCGCGGGACACTGTGGAAGCTGTGTACACATACTATAGATGTCTACTTTCGTGCATGCCACCATGCACGCACGTATACAGGTGCACCCATTTTGAAACGCCAGCGTCACCGAAGGGCTAATTCGCCTGTCCGTGTCGGCGAATCGATAGCGAAACGCCAGCGTTGAGAGTTGGACGCACCGCGCTCGGGAGTAGCAAACAGCAGAAAAAAAACAAGAAAGGAGATGATAGAACAGAAAATAGATAATGGCAAAACAGATCGCCTAATCGCACGAAACGCAGAGAAAAGGATATAAAATGTCTCATAATCACGTGAAAATAACAGAAAAGAGCAGATAAACACGATAACACACAAGAGCAGAATAGAACGGTTAAATACAAGATATACTCATGTGAAACAATGCTCCGCAATTCGTATACGTTTCACTTCTGGTGGAAGTGGCCTTGGTTTCTTTTTTTCTTTTCTTTTTTTGCGAGGAAAACTAGATTTTGAATGTAAACTGGAACGTAAAATAAAATGCATACACCACCTTCATTGAACAAATGTTGGCAGTTCCTATCAAGTGACGCTGAAGAAGTTGCAAAGAATACAGAAACTGGCGGCGCGTTTTATTTGTTCAACGTACCGAAGGAAGCAATCGGCCACGCTGATGTGTGAAATAGTGCTCATGAACTCAGTGCGACTGGTCATATTTCGCAACTTTCGCTCAAGGTTGGCCAAAAAATTCGGCCGATGCCACGCCTTGTGGGAATCGGTTTCATGCAAGGCCGTCCGAAGGTAGTTGTGTATCCTGCATTTTTTTTTCCTTTGAGCCAGGCGTTTCGAGGTGGATCGGCGTGTTTTTGCAAATGTAGTAGTTGTGTGCACATTGCGGGCCTATTAAGCCCGTCGTCTACGCTAGCGTTTAAGGTGTAACTTATAGTCTGACGTAACGCAAGCACTCACGTTATAGCACAGACGTCCATAGTGTCAAAACGAAGTGCACTTTACGGTGCGATGATGCGAATATCATACGTAACTTTCGTTAGCCTTTTTCTCTGTGGTCACCGGGCCACAGCACATAATTACCGCTACTGGCTCCATTCGAGCAACCAAACCCGAAGAAGGTGAAGAAGCAGCCATCGCTCTAGCCTACGCCACAACCCAAGCATCCTGCATCTTCAGCGACTCTACGACTGCCATCCGCAACTTCACCAAACGCTTGATTTCACAACCGGCGCACCGAATTCTCACAAGTAGTCTACAGCTTTGTTACGTCGCCGCCGCTTTGAGATCATCTGGGCTCCGGGCCACTCCGGGCTCGCGGGGAACGCACCCTCATGACGCCGCCCGAGCTCTCGTCCACCGAGCGTGTCATTCAACAGAGCACCACCCCTCGCGACCCTATGCAGAGAGATGATGGTCTCCTCTTTTCGAGACCATGCGAGGGGCAGAATGGTTACCTTCGGAGAAATTCTAATGTACTACCGTAAAGCCCGACTTAAATACCCACCACCAGAAAAGTCCCTTAATAAGCAGCAATCCACTACTTGGCGTTTATTACAGACTCGCACTTTCCCCTGTCCTTCTCTGTACAGCCGTATTTACCCCGCCGTCCACACACCACAATGCAAGGCGTGTGGTGCCCCCTCCCGCCGAGCTCGACCATATCATATGGGCCTGTCTCGCAGCTACTCACACAATAAAACACATGTGAGCGCAGTTACTGACTCTTCCTTGTCAACTGGACATATCATCATCATTTGTACAACTTCATCATCTGTATCATCTGTACCCCGCACCTCCACCACTTGTGAGGAACCGCTTTATTCCAGTCGAGCTCGGACTCACACACGATGATGATGATATATACAGATGAGGAAGTTGTACAAATGATGATGATATGTCCAGCTGACAAGGAAGAGTCAGTAACTGCGCTCACACACAGCACAAACCCTACATTTACGATCGCCACGGCCGAGCAGAGGGAGGCTATGCTGCTCAGCGCGTGCCGGAGAGACCAGCTCTGGGCTGTCCGGCTGGCCGAAGACGCCGCCAGGATTCAAGGCCTGGCCACCGCCTGAGGAAGGGGTGTTACGGAGGGGCCCGTCTTCCGGCCCCCCGCCACCTTTGACTCCAGCAGGGACACTTCTATAAAGTTTCTTTCTCTCTCTCTCCGGGGTGGGGGCAATGCTTGAATATCGCTTGCTGAAACATAGGGATAGAAATGCGATGTTTGTTAGACTGCTATAAAAGCGAAGCCAAAACTGGAACCACACTTGACGTTTACCCGACATGACTTCTGTATCATAGGAGTACATTTGTAATGTTTTTGCTTTGTTGTAAAATTAGATAACCAGCGCTTCAACAAGAATTGACGTTGTACCGACATTGCGCCTGCACAGGGTCTTTTCCCAAAGCGTTTCAAGACCTGGCGTGGCTCTGTGGTAGAATACCTGACTGCCACGTACCATGCGTGGGTTCAATTGCTGCTGGGATCCTGATGTTTATTCTTTGCATTCGTCGGCTCAACGCTGCCAATGTCGGTTTTTCTTAACGCCTTCGCATTTAAATTACCAGTATCTGTTCCAGATCCAGCTTTCACGGACATCGGCGTTTAGTTCGCGTGTCTTCCACCACGTGCCGCATGACTTTTATCTTTTGAATCTCGCGCGAAGTCAAGAGTTGCGTCAAGGCAAGAAAGAAAAGGAAAGAAACAAAAAGTTCAGAACACACAGCTTCACGACTTGGCGTGGCCTGCCGCGTTCGTTGCTAACGGCGACAAAGATAAGACCGGCGAGCTGCGACGGTCTTATCTCCCCGATCCTATGGCAACGACTCGTTTCACGCATCAGAAAAAAGAAAACGGTGCCCGACTGCACCGGGAATTCGGAAGGGCAGCCAAACGTATTATTTTATTCCGTTCGCATTTTTTTACAGCAAGTATGTTATGCCCGCCGTTTGTCCGGTTCGCGATGTAGAGAGGAAACCATGATCTTGCCGGCGCGGCCACGTCAAGAAAAATTAAGAACAACTGTGCCTAGTTAAACCAGTGTAACCATAGACAAGCCTTATTAAGCCATGTTGAGCATGGTAAAACCTAATTAACTGCGCATAACTAAGCTAATGAAATCACACCTCAAAAAGCCCTAATTTAGCCGAGCTGAGATTCTCGTGTGCCTAGTAATGCCGAATTTTGTAAGATGCGCCAAGCTTAGCCTAATACTAATTAAGAGTTAATATAACTAGTGGTAGCTCGACTAATTAGCTAATTAAGCTTACCTTGACATGGGATGGAAGCTAATCGAGACCAAGCTTCAAATTTGCAAGTTAGGCCAATTTACCTAATAAAGGTAAGTAAGGTACTTGGTGCTGTGATTGCCAAGCGATTCCCAATGAAACCCGATCGATGCCTATCCGATACTCGTGAATCGCAATGTGATCGCGTGAACACTTCGTGCATGGACGTGTGAATGAACGTGTGCCTAGTCAATTGCCAAGGCGAGTGCCGACCAGCTCTGCTCTGCCCCAGCCTTACGCGACTCAGCGCAAGCTGCGCAAATTTTTTACCATGTTGAAAGGCTCGGCCGATGGCAGATCATGAAGCAGTTGGCGCACATTTAATGACTTGACAGTCGAATGATAGCATTTCGCAATGTTTAGTTCTAGGTTACTTAGCTTGTAGCGTCTGCTTACTTTTCGTCCCCGTGTTTTCCGAGCTTTTTTCTACTGCTTAGGTTTCTCTGGATGCACAGAAAGCTGCTGTACTTCTTATAATAATTGTTGGGGTTTTGCGTCCAAAGAACACGATATGAATGTGAGAGATGCCATAGTGGAGGACCCCCCGATAGTTAGACCACGTGGGGTTCTTTAACGTGTACCTAAATCTGAGCACATGGGCTTCCTGCATATTGCGTCCATCAAAATGCAGCCTCCGCGAACTAACATGGTGCTACCAAACGTGTGGTTCAAACTACAAAGTACGGCCGCGGCGGCGCATTTTCGATGGAGGCGAAAATGCTTGAGGCCCATGTGCTTAGATTTAGGTGCACATTAAAGAACTCCCGGTGGTCGAAATGTTGAAGAGCCCTCCACTGCGGCGTCTCTCATCATACGGTCGTTTTGAGACGTTGGACCCCAACAATTATTATGACTATTAAAGTACAAAGTAATCTTCTAGAAGGTCTTGGCTCGCGGTACAGACAAATCGGCGCAATAGCACACATGATGACGCACGTGTGCTAGCGCTACAGATTTTCCTGTCACCGGTTCCAAAAACACTACCTAAACATCATCATTCGAACGCCCTGTGGTATGATTTTTTAATGAACGAAAAATTAATAAGAATAATAATAGTAATATCTGGGGTATTATGTGACAAGACCAGGATATGATGAGGCCCGCGGTATAGGAGAACTCCGGAAATTTTGATCATCTGGCGTTCTTTAAGGTGCTTTGACATCGCACAGTACATGCGGTCCTCTACCATTTCGCCTCCATCGAAATGCGACCACCGCGGCCGGGATCAAACCTGCACCTTTCAGGTCACCAGCCGACCTCCATAGACGCTATGCCGTCGCGGCGGCATATCTACAGTGTCTCCACAGCCACCATTGTCCCCCATGAAAAAAAAAAAGCATGGAATAAAATTCTAATAAAGAGTCTAAGGCAGGGAGCTACCATCTCTCCAATTCTATTCACCGCGTGTTAACAGGAGGTTTTCAGAGCGTTGGATTGCGGACAGCATGTGATAGCAGTTAAAGGAGAGTAGCTTAGTAACATGCGATTCGCTTGTGATATTGCCATGTTTAGTAACTCGGGAAAACTATTGCAAATCATAATTACTGAATTAGACAGGGAAAGCAGAGCGATGGGTCAGAAAATTAATATGCAGAAAAATAAAGCAATGTTCAGCAGTCTCCGAAGAGAAGAGTGGTTTGCGATGCCTATCAAAACACTGGAAGTGGTAAAGGAATACGTCTGTTTAGGGAAGGTAGTGACCGCAGATACGAACTATGAGAATGAAGTAACCAAAAGTATAAGTATGTTGTAGTGTGCATTTGGCACGTATTCTGAGATAATGATTGCACATGGTGAAACAAGCTCCGTCCTGTGTCCTTTCTAAGTCTTCGTGCATTTCGCGCTTGTTTCACCATGAACCTTTACCAACATGCCCAACTGTAATGATTGGCAGTTTACCACTATCTCTCAAGAGAAAAGCGAATGGTAATTTACCACTATCTCTCAAGGGAATGCAGCGAGAAGACAAGATAACTGGTGGCAATTGAAAGTAAGAGCCTGCATTCTAACAGAAGGCAAGCGCGCGAACGGGAGGCATAGAGTTAAATTGGCAGGTGAGATTCAGAAGCTGCCGGCGCTAACGTGGGCGCAGCCTGCACATGACCGCGTTGATTGGAGAAACATGGGAGTGGCATATACCGTACAATTAGCGTAGTCATGTTGCATAGTCATGATGATGATCAGACACTTGTGAATCGTGAATGCGAAAGTATCATTTGACGATTCGTACACAGTCTCAAATTTATATATATATATATATATATATATATATATATATATATATATATATATATATATATATATATATATATATATATATATATATATATATATATATATATATATATATATGCCGGGTGTTCAAAGTTTAGCTTTATGCTTTTCTTAAAATTCGGCACTGGGAAGAACATGAAAACCACCTTTACAGATAACATATATATCCAGGGGGGACACAAAGTGAGAATATAATTATCACTGTCAGGAGCCCAATTAACCCAGATTCAATAATTAACTTTTTAGTGACTGCAGCAAGCAAGCATGTTTATATTAAAAAGTTGAAGGGAGTCGCGTTTATACACAGTTCCATTTGGAAGAATTTTTCTAGCATGTCTGTGCTCCGAGATATCCCGCTGCAACGTTTAATTGATTACGCATGCAGGGCGCTGTGGATCAGCGCAATGTTCCTCCCCCGATGTGACGAACAGTCATTGCTTGCTATCGCCAGCCAGTAGCAAAAGGGTAACCGTTATCATCTTTGCCTGTGCCTTCGACCCGTTATCAGACTAAACGACGCACGCACCTGCCACGGCCCACCGGGGAGGAGTTTGCGCCACCACTGACTGTCTTGCATGCGTAATCAGGTAAACCACAATTAAACTTTGCAGCGGGATATCTCGGAGCACAGACATGCTAGAAGAATTCTTCCAAGTGGAACTGTGTATAAATGCGACTGCCTCAAACTTTTCAATACAAACATGCTTTCTTGCTGCAATCACTAAAAAGTTAATTATTGAATATGAGTTAATTGGGCACCTGAAAGCAATAATTATTGTCTCATTGCGTGTGCCCCTGGATGTATAAGTTATCTGCAAAGGTGGTTTTCACGTTCTTCCCAGTGCTGAATTTTAATAAAACCATAGAGCTTAACTTTGAACACCCGGTATAATGTATTTTTACAACGCCAAAAGTGTGTCAAGAAGCCAATCAGGTTTCGCCTTAGCGAAGTATATGGGGCAGCGCTAGCACGCATACAAGGACGAGAAAAGACAGGACATGCGCTGACAAGACACAGACAGCGCATGTCCTGTGTTTTCTCGTCCTTGTATTCGTTCTCGCGCTGCCCCATACTGCACTATGAAACCTAACCAACTAGCCCACTTTTCCGTTATTCGCCTTAGCGTTTTTAGTGAGTGTAACACGTGCTTAGGTTTTATTTATTTATTTATTTATTTATTTATTTATTTATCTCAAATGCACTCAAGCGCTTGGGCATTCTAGAGGGGAGTACGGTACATGTGTACAACAATAAGAAGAATACCGATGTTTCAGCGAACACTTTCAAAAACATTTAAAGGTTGGCTGTTAGGTATTGTACAATTCTAGCTCGTCAGCTGGTTTACGAGAAGAGGCTGAAATTACTACACAAAAAATTGAAAGGCTTAGTCCACTATCTAACGAAAATTTACTAATTGTGATCTTAACTAATTGAATTATCGCCCACATTTCAATTCCCAATGTTTAGTCGTGGAGTTCTCAAGGCAACCTGGAACGAATTTTTATGATGCCACTAGTTTCGAGGTATTACCTAATTCGTGAACATTACAGAGAAAGGCATTGCCATTCGAATTATATTCTTAACAAAACATCCTTTCATGTATTGAAGCCCAACATTAAGTCTAAGACGATGTATTTCTTCGACACTGATCTCCACGCTCCTTAGCCTAAGTGCGCATATCGTGTGCCAGCCACAGTGCGTCGCAACATCGCACAAGTGACACGGCTCAACACGGCGTCATACAGACCTCGAACTGCCGATGGGTCTCACCGATCGATATTGTAAAAAAAAAAAAAAAAAAAAAAAAAAAAAAAAAAAAAAAAAAAAAAAAACGGCTCAATTGCCTAGTTTTTTGCGTAGACTATGGCTTGCTGAACAAGATCACACGTAAGGACATCTATCCCTATAGCCACTAATAGACGACGCCGCGACTGCTGGCATGGAGCATAGCTTTTTTTCTCTCTCTCTCTCTCTGTTCGTTGGACCTGCGCTCCGGCTGCTTGCAGCCCGATGGCTGAACTTGACCACCGCTAACCAGCCTTCGTTAGATTCGATGGCTTATATGAATTTATTGTGACGCGATTCGGGCTGTGCAACGCGCTTGCAACATTTGAACGCATAATCGGCATCCTTCGCGGCTTCAAGTGGCAGACGAATCTCTACTACCTGGATGGTACTCTGATATTTTCAGACGGCTTTCAACACATCTACAAAAGGACGTAGCTGTCGTCACTAGTATCAGCTCTAATGGCATTGAGGTAAACTTAAAGAAGTGTTGCTTTGGCGTACGAAAGCTGCTTATTCTGGGCCGTCTTCTTCCGAGATGGCGTCCTTCCGGATCCCACGACACTTCGTGCTGCTGCTTCGTTTCCTAAACTGGCAATGAAATACCTTCGCAGCTCTCTATGCCTTTGATTTTATTTTACACGTTTCATTCGCTGCTTCCCCGCAATTATAGCGCATTTCACAGACCTCCGCTGCGGCTGCGACCTTTGAGCGAAGTCACATGTGGCGATGCATCCAGAAAACTCCGATGAATTCTTACTTCGCCTCCAATCTAGCGACATTTTGATTTGCTCGCCCCATATGAGAGAGAGAGAAGTTTATTATGAAAGAAAAGCTGAGAGCACCCAAAATGAAATTGACAAGGACACTAGCGGCGTTGTGTTCGGCGCTGTGCTTGCCCAGCGTAAACGCGGATTTGACGAGTTAGTTGTTGCTTACAGTGTTGCCGTTGGTGGCTACTTTGCGCCAAAGTGGCTACTTTTGGACCCCCGTTGGCGACGAAAATTTCCAGTTGGCGCCATGGCTCTTTTTTAAACTTGTGGTTTTACTTATTCAAAATAGTTTTATTTATTCATCAATAGTAAAGACTTGATAATAGCGCTTCTGTTCTGTTTGGCGAGAAATTCGGCGATAGGATATAATGTCATGGCTGCTTTGGCTACTTTTGGCGTGAGTTCTGGCGCCTTTTCGTGTCACACCCAACGGCAACCCTGGTTGTTTATGCCAGCCATGCACCTACCAAAGCACGCACAAGCATACATAAAGTACGGTTGAACCCCGTAACCCCCCCCCTGCATCCGCCGATCAATACACATTCTAGCGGCGGTCTTCTTGTCCATCTACGACGTGTTCCCGCTGTAGCCGTCACCGACATGCCTTTGCAGGGGCGCAAAAACCCCTGCGTTGCTTCCCCTATGGTCTTGTTGCGTGAAGCAACGTCACCTACCATCCCTAGAGAAATAAGTCATCAAACACACCATTTCATTCGTCGTGACAGTTGATCGACCATCACAACTACCTCTATGATGGACGCAAATCGCTCTTATTCCGCGCCATCTACGTTAAGACATATGCGCCACCTTAAACGCTGACTCACAGTGTGCACATGCCGAAGGGTTGAAGATTTGCACTTTCCTCCAGCTCTGCTACTATCAACGCAGAATGTACCGCTTCTTACACCGCTACATTTGTTGCGCGCGCAGCGCCACACGAATCCCCCTTGCCATTTCCCTGCTCCATAACAACCACTGACTTGCCCTCTCCGTCCCTTGGACTTCGCCGATGTTGATTTGTATGGACTTCTTTCCATCACTCCTGCTGCCAACCGACAGATAATTGTTGCCATCGATTACACGCTAAGCAGATACTTCACTATTGCCATCTGCATCGGCTAGCAATGTTGCCTCTCATTTCACACCACGTCATTCTACAGCACGGCGCACTACGTGAGCCGCGCATCGTCCGAAGGACGTGTATTTCGGTCGTCGTCAAGAAATTCTAGAGGAATGCAAGGTCTTTCACCACACGACCACATCTTACAATTATAAAACGAATGGTTTAACAGAAATATTTAATCGAACATCAGGTGATGTGCTGACAATGTACGTCACTTCCGGTTACTAAGACTGGAACCGTGTCATTCTCTTCGTGACGTACGCCCAAAACACTGCTACGCAGACCACGAAAGGACTCTCTCCTGTCTTCTACCTATAAGGACTCGAGCCCTCCTGCACGTTATGCGCAATACCTCCTTGCCACGCTTATGTGAGTGAGTCGACGGCAGTTCCCAAGCTGCTAAGCGCTGAAGAGGATCGCCAGAGTGCCCGATGTCACTCCACTTATGGCAAGCAGCGCCAAATACACCATCGAGATGTCTCGAAGCCTTTTAGCGTCGTATTCCCGGGACTGACTTGTGTGGATAAACGGCCAAGGTTATCATCAACTTGTGTGGCTCTGGATTCCTTGAGCTAGCCCCGGTCGGTCAGCGAAACTTCTTTCGAAGTACCGCGGCCCGTCCCGTATGGTCTAACAAGCCGCGTACTTGATGTCCGGCGTCAAGCCACTTGAGCTTTTTTGTTCTAATCTAGTAATCAACAATGTCGAGGCATGAGAATTTGCAATGGACCTGCTAAAGCCTTACTATCTCAGTGCCGTGGTATACTGCCTGTAATTCGCCAGGATGGCTCTGTTTCGGAAGGGAAGTAAACAGAGAGTTTTAGAACACCGCACGCAAAGCTTGCCGGCATTGCGGGCGTAGCGTTAGCGTTCGTCACTTGACGGGAGCCCGCAAGAGGCTAGCGTACGACGCATGCGCAACGCAAACGCAAAGCTTCGCGTACGCTGTTCTAAAACTAAAAGCGGCACTGCTTGCAGAAGCAGAGAACGCTGCTTATGTAGAAAGAAAAGAAGACGATTCGGCAACGCGAGCTTTGCGCTGGTTCTGCCATTGCTGCTCAGTCTCCAATAGTATAGTGCTTATTTAAAACGCTTCATTACACTATCAATACCTTCTATCATGCTTTCCTTGGATTCAATATGTGTTGCCTTATTGAGGCTGTGGTTAACTGAAATAGGCCCTTGGTTCCCCTTCCTTTGTTGTTTAGATAATGGGTTGCGTAATAAGAAATACTAAAACATGAGAACTTTACTTGCTCCATATCTAGAAGCGAAACCGGCTGTGTAGCAAAGATTCTGCTTGCAACACTTTAGCGAAAAAACAAGAAACTAAATCTTCAGCAATGACGCACTAGTAATATTAATTGCTGGAACTTTACACGCCAAAACTACGATATGTTTATGAGCCGCGCCGTAGATGAGGTCTGGACTGGAAAAATGATGTCCTACAGCACGCGCTTAGCGCTTAGCGGGCGTCCCCCCATTCCCTGTCGCGGCAGAAGAGTGTGCCGGCAATTTCGACCACCTGGGTTTCTTTAACGTGAATTTACATCTACGTACAGCATCAAAATCCAAGTACTAGTGGATTTTCGCCTCGTTCGAAAATGCTAGAGCCGCGGCCACGATCAAACCGGTGCCCTTCGGGCCGGCAGCCGAGCACCGTAACCACTGACAGCAATTCTGTAAAAAAAAAAAAAAAAAAAAAGAAAGAAAGAAAAAAAAGAAAAAAAAAAGAAAAATATTACTGCGATTCGAACCCGTGCCGCATTCACCGCGCGTGAGTCGCTAAAACAGGCGCTCAACCATCTAGGCCACAACACACACCGGTCGCGAGGTGGTAAAATGGGTCTTATCAGGATATAATGGTCGAAGACGCGAGTCGAAGACGCGACTGTGTTGTAGAAAACTTCATTTTGGAACGTGTTTTTCTTCCCACAGAAACATGATTGCGGCCTCAAATGAAAGCTTCGTCTCCGTACTACTCAGATCTCCGGGAAATTTGCAGGATTCCGTCTAGTTTTTTCAGACGGCCCGTTTTTGTCCCGAAAAACGAGGCGTGATTTCGGCCGCTTCCATAGGACCCCATTGTTTAAACTTTAGTCGTCGTGGGAACAGAATGTGAAGTCCCGATGTTAACGATGCTGCATTTGTTAAGTGCGGTACAGCTCCTAGAAGGTGCCCCTTTAAGAAGTTTTGGAAATTAAGCCTCTACGATTTTTTATCGTCGAAAAATGACTCTGTCCCATTGAAAACGGGGGAGAGCTTCCAGCAGTGGCCGCTAGGAGCGCTGATCATTCAATGTCCCCGAAAGCTGGATCTGTCGCCGTTCTTGGGTTGATAAAACCTGTCAGTTACCGGTGGCGCATACCCGCATGCCGTGGCCTGTGGTATACGGGTATGTGCCACACGTGCCAGGAGGAAAGGGTGTGACGACGTACGCGACAGAGTTTTCACGTTACTCATGTCATGACCAGACATATTGGTCAAACTCTCTTACCCTCCCATGCCAATTTTCGTCTACACCAAGTTAAGAAGGCGATCACGAGAGCATCCAGACGAAGGCGGCTAGATAGATACGTCGATAGAAGCGCTCAAAGTGCGTTATACTTTCTAAGAAATGTTTCGCATTTAATAAGCATAATTCACTCAGACTGAATCACAAAATACATTTCTGGTAAGTACTCACTCGGACTCATGATTGCCAGAATTTTTTAGGGGCGAAGCACTTTATAGGGTCTCGGCTTGTCGCCAAGTCATGTTGTCGTCACGGTCCTTCATAAACGGTTATGTGCCACAGAAACTGGGTAAATCCCAGTACTCGAGTTAAAGGTTCGCCGTTACTGCCTAAAACATTCTGTTTGGCTTAGCAGCTGTGTCAGAATCCCCGACGAAGTTTACCAAGGCGCTCAAATTTTTTATCTAGAACTAGAGACACAAGCGTGCATTTATACAGCAAAGTCATCTATTTGAAACACCGCTTCAAACATATCTACAAAGGGATGATGAGTTAGTGGGTCGGTGAGGAGTAAAGCACTAATAAAAAGTAAAGGTTTTAAACAGTCTTTCTTGGGATACTTGAACGCAAAAATTTTGGTCTAGCTGTCTGTCCGACGTCCCCTGATTCAGCCACTCGGCCAAAGTTTAACCACTTTCTGAACGCCCAGCCATCTTGAACTGGTGTTCGCATTCATACTTGTGAACATATTCGATCAAAAAGCAAATAGTACGCATACCCGAGGCGCAACATTAATATGTAAGTGTCAGGTAGTGTGTTATTTTATTAGAAAATACATAGGTACGCAATTCTAAAGACCCTAGTGTTTTTTAGGCTGCGCTGAAAATGCGGCGCTTTGCACTAACTGCGACGCTTTGCACGAAAAAGCCCTGTGCCGCCGATAAGCTGCTGCCGCTGGCAGTGGCCCTTGGTCACGGTGTAATGCCCTTGGTTCAGCACAAGCTCATGTTTTTCAATGGCGTCCATATCTCGCGCAGCGCCTCCTCTATTTTATCAATGCCAGCTAGATGCAGCGAATTCAACGTGGAGTAGGCGCTGTCTGAGGCAAGGCAAAACATAGTAGTACGGCCGGCACAAGACTATCGTCTTTCGACGACATTTGCAGCGAAGCACGCAGATACGCGGCCAATTTTTTTTTTTTTCTGTGGGAAGCACCGGAGCACACTGCATGCTTCGCGTTCCCCAGGTTTCACGTTAATGGAGCTGAAACACTCTTCTCTACGTACCGCTCCTTTGCTAGACGAGGACTGCACATATAGCAGGCACGCCGATGCGCGATTCTTGCAGCGCACCAGAACATATTCCGCGTTCTTCTGGCAATTTCACGCGTGTTATTTTGATGTGCTCTGTGTAAACCCACAAAGACTGCGAGCAATGCTCGGCGCAGATCGCGCCTCAGTGTGCGAGAAGCTTCACGTTTGTAGTAGATCGTTTTGTTAACATTGCGCACAGGACGCGAACACTCAAGATTATTCCAGAGCTTGCGCGACCGCAAGTGATAAGGCTGGAAAGTTCGACGCGTGATGTATAAAAGACGGCGCGTCCCAACGATGATCAGATTATTGACGGCCGACGCGCTGTTCGCCGCTATCGTTGTACAGTGTGTTTTGCAGTAGCCGGACTTTCCTTCTCCCGGCCACAAGTTCGGTCCAATAAAACGTTTCATCTTTGACACGCAGCTGCGGCTTGGTCCACGTCACGGCCACGTGACAATATGACATACTACTACACCAATGTGCGAGAATGGACAGTGGTATGAATAAACAAATAAATAAATAAATAAATAAATACATAAATAAATAAATAAATATTCAGTAAGTCAATTACGCTATCTGAAATATTGCCTCGCGTCATACGAGACAGCGTAAATGTGGCGTACGTGAATCATTCCAGAAGACAGCCATATATAATAACTTTTTCCACGAATACATATCGCAGCCGTCCGCCACCATGTTCTACGATACTTGTCAAAGGTCTGCTTTGCAACAACAGTGACATGTGCACTGTGGTATTTCTAAACGCTTTTCTAAACGTTTTTTTTTTCAGGACGGCATTTTAAGAATCGTTCAATGAGTAGTTAAAACAGCAGCATGCGATCGATCAAGGCGCCCTTAAAATGCGAGTCAACTTTCCCTTTGCAGCTATATGTTACCACGCGGCTGCGTTTCACGTCATCACTACGCCTTGCATGTTACATTCTCTCAACGTTGTGCTCCGACCTTCACGGCCATTTGCGAGGAGCTGCATAATATATTGAAGGAGTGCACTTCAAATAACACGAAACGGAATAGACATCTGCGTACGTCGTTTTCATGTTACTAACGCTGTCTTACAGTCGTTGTCGTGATTCATACAACAAAAGGTTCTCTCACCAATCATAAGCACGTATCCGCCGCATATCCTCGTTCGTTTCAGATGAGGATTGTGGTAGTTGTTTATCCCGATTTCACGCATACCTCAGTTTCGTGTTTAATGAGGGTAAATTATTGTTTATAAGTGCTAAGGTGAAATTCGTGCCATTCGATTCTGTTGAACAAAGAGAAATACTTCAACCTATTTTTCACTTATTGAATAGCCTCTATATAGGCGTGGCTGAACAAACAGGTAGTCTCAATAAAAACGACAAAACGTGCCCGATACCTTGCCTTCAGCGTGAGCTGACACAACGTGATAGCCGTGTTAGCAACAACTTGTGGGTTTGGGCGAGTCGGTTCATGATGCGAATAAATAGAAGCAGCGCGAAAAATCGAACGACAAGGAACACACACAACAGGACTAGCGCTGTACTGCCAACTGAATGTTTATTGAAAAGATCACCACTTATAGCTACGCCACCAAAAACGCCTTGTCACACAAACGCCACAAATAATCAACGATTGCGGGCATGCGTGTTGCTATAATAGCAGGTGTTTATCGAGAAAACATCTCTCATGAGTAGTTAAACTAAGTGACGCCGCGCTGACACACTTATCTCCAGCTTTATTAATAAAGTACGCTTCCACGATTTCTCTTTCTTTTTTTGGATTTTCCAAACGTCAAAAACCTGGTGTCCGCGAACATGGGTGTGCATGCGCATTTTTTACAGTGGAAGGCTAGGTGGCTGCCATAGCCATTTTTTTACATTGTTCTTATGTTGCCTAGCCCTATCATTAAAACATTGCCCAGTTTGTCCGATGTACACTCTCCCACAACTTAATGGTATCTCATAAACAACATCAGAGGTGCACTTGGTGAATTTTGTTTCATGGTTAGTAGTACATAGCATTGGCTTACGACCTTTCATGGCATTACACAGTGTAGAAAGTTTACGGGGAGCGGAAAATACCAGGTTAACTTGGTGCCTGTTGGCCACTTTCTTCAGGTTATGCGATGAAAGGTCGTAAGCCAATGCTATGTACTACTAACCATGAAACAAAATTCACCAAGTGCACATCTGATGTTGTTTATGAGATACCATTAAGTTGTGGGAGAGTGTACATCGGACAAACTGGACAATGTTTTAATGATAGGGCTAGGCAACATAAGAACAATGTAAAAAATGGCTATGGCAGCCACCTAGCCTTCCACTGTAAAAAATGCGCATGCACACCCATGTTCGCGGACACCAGGTTTTTGACGTTTGGAAAATCCAAAAAAAGAAAGAGAAATCGTGGAAGCGTACTTTATTAATAAAGCTGGAGATAAGTGTGTCAGCGCGGCGTCACTTAGTTTAACTACTCATGAGAGATGTTTTCTCGATAAACACCTGCTAGTATAGCAACACGCATGCCCGCAATCGTTGATTATTTGTGGCGTTTGTGTGAAAAGGCGTTTTTGGTGGCATAGCTATAAGTGGTGATCTTTTCAATAAACATTCAGTTGGCAGTACAGTGCTAGTCCTGGTGTGTGTTCCTTGTCGTTCGTTTTTTCGCGCTGCTTCTATTTATTCGTGGTAGCCGATTCCAAAGTTTATTTATTGCTGTCGGGAGAGTGGACAAGAAGCAGGCTCGAGTTCTGAGCGAAGCGGGTGCTCGCGTCTGCATGGGCGCTGTATGTTGTTTCGGCGCCACAATCACAGGTGATTACTGGCCCAATAATTAAAGACATGTGACCTACACGTTCACGCGAATCGTGATTATCGTATCACGTATCACTGCAACGTAACATTTGCCAGTGTCAGATAAACGAAGTTGTTTTAACATTGTCAAATATAATGTAGTTATGAAATATGCTTTGCTGCGCAAGCATGTGGCTCCCTTGGACCTCGTAGCTGCAACCAGCTTGTGAGATAGAGTATAGAGTTCTTCATGTACACAGCTACTGGTGTTCAGTGGCGTAGCCAGCAGGTTCCCGCCCCCCCCCTTCCCCCCCCCGAAAAAATATTCTGCCTACGCCGCTGCTGGTGTTGACTTATTTTTTACCGAGAGCATTGCTCTTGCGCAGGTGAAGCGCCTGTACCGCTCCGCCTCTGAACTGGGAGCGTGCTCGACCTAGCAGATTGAGTCTCTTGCAGGGTTGCCGTTCGGTGCATATAACAAGGCGCCAGAACTCAGCCAAAGTAGCCATGCTCAATTTAGCTTCATCGTCAACTTTGTAGCCAAATAGAACAAAAGCGGTATTATGACTAGAGTTCTGCTTATTATACAACAAATATGATTTTGAATACGGAGAAACATTGAAATAGGAGCATATTCTGTTCCATCTTGCACGATCTTGAAGCCATAGATGAGTTTCAAGAAATTATTTATTTATTCAAGTATTTATTTACTTTTTTACTGATTCATGTACCCGCACGGCTAATGACATTACCGGGGAGAGTGACTTAAACACAAGAAATGTAATAGAATACGGTCAGAAAAAAAGAACAATGAACAAACTCTCAACAGGCAGTTTGTTCATTGGAGTGTTCAAAAGTCCACTAGTTTGTTCAGGGAGTGTTCAAAAGTCCACTAGTGCTTTTGCAATGGTTGTTGCTGACACCGGAAAATGAAGCTTATCACCACTTTATTGGTAAGGAAGGTGATTTCACTCGTTTGCTGCGCGCTGTAGAAAAGCTTCGGGTTTTCAAATATGGAATACCAGCCTCACAGCAGTGAAGAGACCGGTGAGCCATATAGTGCGCTGATAAAAGCTCGAGTACTATTGAGCTTCGTCTCAAGTAGAACGCGATAGCGTAATCGGGCCCCTTTCGCACCGCCTTCTCAATCGCCTTCGCTTCTCCGCGGACACTTCAACCATGCCGCAAGGAAAGTAGCGTCTGTGCGAGCATAGGCGTGCGTAGGGTTCCCCCCTTCAGGGGGGGGGGGGGGGGCGAAGGTTCGTCGAAGCGCCCCCCCTCCCTCTTAAGTCAATGTACGAGGCAGACCTCCCCCCCCCCCCCCCCCTCTCAGGTGACAGCTTAGTTTTTTTTCTGGGAACTAACAAAGATGCCAAGGAAAGTATAGGGGATGCTATTAGAAGTAAATGTAATGCAAATGTGAAGAAAGAAAAGTGGACGAAAAGATAACTTGACACTGGCAGGGACCGAGCCTGCGACCTTCGAATAACGCATATGTGAAGAAAGATAAGTGGACGAAAAGATAACTTGACACCGGCAGGGACCGAGCCTGCGACCTTCGAATAACGCGTATGTGAAGAAAGAAAAGTGGACGAAAAGATAACTTGACACCGGCAAGGACCGAACCTGCGACCTTCGAATAACGCGTCGGACGAGTTATTCCAAGCTCGCAGGTTCGGTTCCTGCTAGTGTCAAGTTATCTTTTCGGCCACTTTTCTTTCTTCACATTTACATTAGAATACTTCTAATATCATCCCTATACTTTTCTTGGTATCTTTGTCTGTTAGTCCTCATTAATACTGTGTTTAACAAAGCAAACGAGCCCTTGGATTTACAGTTTTGTTCTGCTTACGCACCTGGTCTGTTATTTGCCTGCCTGGTTTCGCATTCCACAGTCAGATGGCGCCACCTGTCCGGTCCGCTCAGGTTTGTGCGGCCACGACCGGATAAAATGCTATCGCTGAGAAGTTTGCGCACCAACTGAAGCCTCTGAATATTGCGGTGCGAAGAGTACATAAGCTTGACAATACATGGCTTGCAAGTATGTCATACCGCGGAACTCTGGGATACAATTTCGGCATGCGCCGCCACCACCGAGCACATGGCAGCAGATGACACTATAGGTCGGCAAAACACGTGGGGCTCACTCAGACTCACTCATGAAATATATTTTGCCCATGGAACCCACTCGGACTCAGATTCACCCTACTTTTCCTCAACCAGACTCACTCGGACTCAGATTCAGTAAAAATTTTCCCAGCCGGACTCACTCGGACTCCGACTCACGAAAAATTTTCCCAGCCGGACTCACTCAGACTCAGACTCACGGGTCTATCTGAGTCTGAGTGAGCCGACTCATGAGTCCGTTAGCGTAAATTGGCTCATTCAAAATTGGTGTGAATGCTCTTTACCACCAATATCTCGCGTAATCCGTGCTCTACTTGGTGCCTTTTTGATCTCGTACCTTCAAATATGAGATATCAGTGGTTGAAATTAGTGGGCACTTTTTTATTGAAAGAGTTGACTCACATGAAGTATTTGATCGAAAATTCGCGAGAAAGAGTTTACGGGGGTGGGGAGGGGCAAGGTCATCTCACCTCCTCTCCTCAGTAACTCACGTCTCTGATCAATAAATACTGAGCTGTCGTATGAACGCTGGTGCTTTGAAGTATGCGTGAGTTGGCGTGAGTACAAACGTGAGCCTACGTAGGCTGATAGTAATAGTGAAGTTCAGTAAATAGAACCATAGATCAGCAAAAAAGTGTAGAGCTCACTCAAATTCACTGAAGAAATACATTTTGGGCTATGGCTCACTCGGACTCAGACTCACGAAAATTTTTCTTCAGCTGGACTCACTCGGACTCAGACTCACGAAAATGTTTCTGTACCGGGCTCACTCGGACTCAAACTCACCAAAATATTACTTACCCGGACTCACTCAGACTCAGACTCACGGCTCGATCTGAGTCTGAGTGAGTCTGAGTGAGTCGACTCATGAGTGAGTTTGCCGACCTATGGACGACACTGAGTCAAGCTGTGTGGCTCTCGCATTTCCCGTCAACGCGGTACGTCGCAATGGTGATTTGTGCAATACTTGATTGCCACACGAGATGTGAGTGTAAATCAGATAAAAAAGAGGACCAGTAGCGGTTACGTACTGTTTGCCAAAGGTGATCATTAACCCGTGCGACCGCACGATAGAGCTGTCCGAGAAGCGGAGCACATGGCTTATGAGCGCATAAACAGGAAGGACCTCAAGACATTGAACAACATTCGTGTGTGCGGGCGTCACTTCATAACAGGCAAGTTATGTTTCCATCACGAGCAAAGTTGTTCCATTCATTACGTGCGACACTATGGACTCGGACACTGCAGACATGCAGGATCCGAGTTCCCCAGTAAACACTGCTTCACGGTCGGCTGCATGATGTCCCGAACGATTTTTCCTCGTCATAAACGCAAGCCAAACGATCAAAACACGTGCACTACGCCAAACGATCCGCCGCCAGAACGTAAACAGCGCGCGCTCACTGAGACGAATGTGCTCCTTGGGCTCGGTGATGGCGGACGGAAGACAGGAACTGACGTCACTAGCAAGTTATGTATAGCGGCGTTTAATATTTTGTTGGCATGGCCGAAGGCATGTAATTTAAGCCAAGTACCAGCCTCCTTTTGCACGACGCGATAGGCCCGGTCACGGTGCACCTTGTATACGTTATGGAAAACGTTTCCGTACGGTAATGTGCACACTTACCACATTCCCGCAATGTTCAAGCATGTGCACTCTTCAGCCGGTACGGTATTACCGCAGTTTCGGTGCGGTAAACCAGTAGTGCTAGCTAAAACACTTTAATATCGAGACGAAAGGTAATCGTTAGCTCCGAGTGTACCATGATTCGTGACTGTTCAGTTAATTATACGGGGAATCATGTGCAACCACAACGCAACACCCCTTGCCACCCATCGCACACATGCCCAGAATGAAATGAAATTTGCACGCCGAACCAACGAAGCGTTGGCCAAACAACACAAGCAATTTTTTCCATGTGGACAGCAGACAATGTAGTGGCCCCTCGGTTCCTTCCCTTCCGTCGCTTTGCCGTATACGTCACACACGCAATGTCGCCAGTAATTGTGGGAAGCCAGTTGGAAGAGTCAGGGCAAGCTATAAAATTCATTTGTAAAGAAACTGCGCATCTTTCTAGCCTGTAACTTCGCGTAAATGACGGAAAGTACCCAATGAATTTTATTGAAATCCATTGACCTCGAAAAAATCGTCAGAGTTGGCCTTTAACAAGACTCCTCGCATTATATGACATTTATATAGTATTTTTTCCTCGGAAACAGTTCCAAGCAATGACGTGGCTCTGTTATAGAACACCTGCTCTCCGTACAGAGCCTGGGCTCGATTCCCACTGGAACTGAAGTTTTTTTTTCTTATTTATTTATTTGCATCTTAAGTTCTCGCTGACGGACAACGCTGATTTTCCTCACAACCAACGACAGACGCGCCTAGAACGGAATATCTGCGAAACGAGCTTCAAAACGTGTCGTGAAGTACGCTACGGTGGTATATTTCCACGATATAAGTTCAAGCGAGGAAAATTTCGATGGGCTGTTAGAGGCGAAGGGAATAGCCTGGATTTCGTGGCTGTTATGGCTAGCAGTTCAATTTTAAGAACGGGAAAATAGACAACCGCCCGTTTGTAGCACGAAGCCACCTGTTTGTAGCACGTTTGTAGCTTCGTGCTACAAACGGGTGGTTGTCTATTTTCCCTTTCTTAACCCTTCCGCCACCTAGCGGGATTCCGCAGAACTCATTTGCATTACTTCTGTCCATGTGCTTCAAGTTGTCGATGAATTCGACATCGCGCTGCCAATTGCTAGCTTCCTGGTTAGCTCAATTGATAGAGCGACCGCCCCGCGAAAGGCGTTGGTCCCGGGTTCAAACGCCGGACCAGGAACGAATTTTTCGGCATCTAAAAACTTTTCTTTCTGAGAAATCCGTACGGATTTCCGTTGTGGTTTCGTGCCACAAACGGGTGGTTGTCTATTTTCCCATTTCTTAACCCTTCCGCCACCTTGCGGGATTCCGCAGAACTTATTTGCATTACCAGTTCAATTTTAATAAATTATATTACATTTCTTAGTATGAACATATAAATATTCATAACAATTGACGGGTTCGAATGCAACGCTGGGTGGCGCGAAGGACCTTGCATTTTCTGACATTTACTAGTTCTATAAACCATATTTTGCACCAGGTGGCTCAGAAACTCTGTCGGATTGGTTTATAAGTTCACTGCGCCTGTTCCGAAGCAAGTCGCAGCGTAGCTTTGACCGGCCTCCGCGAGGCAGCCAGTGCCGCCCGCCAGAGGCGTCGTTGTTACCGATGGTGTTTCAAGGTCCCAGGACCTCTGAATCTTTCACCTGCGAGGAGGCAACCACCGCCAGAGAAGGGCCATTTTTTGGCTGGGCTCCATGCTCGCAGCGTGGCCGAGTGTAACGAAGACAGAGCGGGGCTCGGACACGGGGCATGCTTGGCTATCGAGGCGGAGAACGACGAAGAGTAGAATAATAACAGCCAGCCCAAGAACGGGCGTTGTCTCTTGTTTCTCTCTTACAATAGTTATGCAGGATAGAGTTCTTGCAAGAGACAGAGTAATTTTAGAACATTCCATTCAACAAGTCAGTGGGAACATTAAGCATTGAAGCAACTTTTTTCTTGAATCCAAAGACCAAAATTAATTAATAGATTTATCATATAACAGACTAGCTTCATTTTAGTGTGTATCTTTGCTTTTTATCAGGTAAGCACGAGAACACGCGCTTATATCAGCATTAGAAACTAACATCAATATAGATAGCAGGCAGCGTGAGCAGCGCGCTAATCACGCGTTTGCCAAGATGCGCACAACATAGTCACTCAGTCTTTGCAGGCGTGCCGTGCCTTGCGTGGGGGTGCCTTGATGCCCACCAACCTTCCGTTAGGGCAGGGATATGCGCGCGCATCGGCTGATGCGACACAAAAGGTTGAAAACAGTGGGTAGTCTTTAGGCTTGCTTCTCCTTTTACACGCAAATAATAATACTATTCGCAACTAAATGCGCAAAAACAGAAGTTTAACCTAGACAAAAAAGTATCCATGGCAACAACGAAAATTTGCGTGGACAGACGGGGTCGTAAAGTAGCCAATTTGGCGCAAGAGCCACCAACGGACCCTGGTACTCTCTTGGGTTCACTGTGTGTATTGAATGCTACGGTTAAGCCGTGGGTGGCTCCGGCGCGTATTTGGCAGCACTATATATAGACAGCCGCAATGCTTGTATGAGGTGCCAAGTGACCTCCGTCAATGCACACCATCATGAGCAATCTCGCAGACCACGTGGTGGCATTCTGTGTGTTTGGGCCGACATTGCGAGTGAGAGAACAAGGAATTTTCGGCAGTTGCTGTTACGCGAAATTGTATATTGCCTCCCTATTGAAGTGAACTATCATTTGGGCCATAGATTCACAGATCTGCAGACTATAGTCAAAAAGTGCTTCAAATCTATACAAAAGGGCTCCATTAACATCGGGAAAATCAAGCTGATCAGATTGTCACTATACTGATCTTAGAAACTGCCTGATAATGTCAGCGGTAAAATTTAGTCTGCAAAGGCCAGAACCAAGAACGTTTATAATTTTACAGCGCTTGCCCTGTATGCTCTGATTACGCGGGCGAAGCTTTGTAACTGATATCGGCATAGATAAGAATGTTATTTACTTCGGTGCGGACAGCACAGAATTTAATCGAGGACGTAACAGACTACATTCCACATTTGTTTCTTTGTTTTTATTTTTTGGGGGGTGCACAATAGCCACAAGATGTTATTTTATCATACTCGTCTCTCTGTGGAAACTTCTTAATGAGATTCGGAACAGTCAGGAGATTAAGAATCTGCAGGAACGTCAGTAGTGCCAAAAAGGCGAGAAGCGGCCGGGGTGGCCATCATAGAAATTGCGGCCTCAAAATGCCCGCGTAACCTCCAAGTGCAGATGGTAGACTTGGAAAAGCCAAACCTGCGAAGGATATTTGTGAGTGAGGGATTAGAGTTTGTGATATTGAAAGACTCGTGATCAGATAAAGGTATCATTGGAAAGAGGCCGCGTCCTACGGGATTAACATCTATAGAAGATCCAAAGGATTGAAAAGATTACGAAGACCAACCAGATACAGGAGCTCCAGAATGTCCGGTAAATGGAATCCTAATGGGCCTACGCGGACGCATTGTTGTAGTTCTAGGTCTCGGTCTTGGTCTCGGTCTCGGTCTAGGTCTAGGTCTAGATGCAAACAACGCTGGAACTTGCATTCTTGCGCTGGCGCACAAGGTCCCTTCGTCTAGCATCGTGGATAAAACAACGACACATGCGGCACCAACGAGAATGATACGGCAGCTCGAAACCTTCGCCATCGTTAATGATCCTCAGAGGCTGCCTGTTCTTCCTAACAGATATACATTGCATCTGTGAGTAGATGGCGCACAAACAAAAAACGACGTCAACTCCTATTTCTTCGCCAGAGAGCTGTGATTACATTTTGTTTCTTAATTTTATCAACCCTAAAGACAGAAAGCAATTGCGTTGCGTAATTAATCTGCAAGAGTGCAAAAAACTAAAAGAACATTCAGCGCAGTTCTGAACCTGCTCGAAAATTATGCAGTCGCATGTAACTATGTAACTCTGCCAGGGAGGCCAGGGTGCTTAGCGACGTCCGTGAATTCTGCGCAAGTTATCAATTTTTCGTCTGCGAATGGAATGACAATCGCATTGCTTTTGTCTGACGCATTCTCTTTCTACCAACGGCTGCTGAACTAGACTTCTGCTCGCAGCAGTGCTCTATATATAGAAATCTGTGCTGCATAATTTGCCTGCCTGCTCTACTCTCAGGAAAAACGGACCACTTCTGTTTAATCTTGTATTTATTTATTCAAAAATTGATCCTTAGCAAAGATTATTTGCTGCCCCATCACAATCACCTTGCAGAATAAATTCTAAAATTATAACGAAGCACGTTACCCTTCACGGGAAAAAGCGACCTTTGTTCTGTATATATTCGAAAACATGAAATACAGTCAAGCCCGGCTATATCGATCTCATGTAAATGGAATTATCCTTTAGACTGAACTGATTTCGAACACAATGTGCTTTGACGTCAATGAGTAGGAAAATTTACAGCTAACTCGAACAAAAGTAGCCGAAACACTTTATCCATCTAACACCTGACAGTGCGAAACACCCCCGGAAGTTGGCCTTCCCTCACGATCGGGGGGCTTTCCCACATGTATTTGGGATAGAGAGAGAGGCGTGATTAAGAGGCCGCTGCGCCGAGCGAGTAGAAACCACCTCTTGCCACCACGCGCATCCTCCTATGGTCACAGTCCATACGGGGAAAAATACAACAGACATAAGTTTCCAGAGTGATCACCATGTTATGGCAAATGTTACCTTGACATTGAACACAGCCATAAACTAAAGAATATGCCATGTTACAGAACCATTTTCAAGTTCGCTAATGCGTATCTCAATAGATAAATTTAGGAGCACTGTGAACTAGGCTAGTTGGTAGTGGTTCATTTTGTTACAGTGCGACAAATACGAGAAAAAAGCTAAGGCACACGAACGATAGGACAAAACTCTGCGTCACGTTGTTTGTGTGTCTTGGCTTTTCTCTCGTATGTGTCGAGCTGTAACAAAATGAAATCGATAAAGAAATGGCAGACGAAGGAGCAGCACGACACTAAAGAATGCACGGAACGCGAAGATCAGTTATCATACTAATTCCGATTGACTTCTCCAAATAGTCATCGAACGACCTCGGTATCGGAGCTTGTTGCCTCACGAAGCGATTGCCACAAAAAAAATCTAAAGAATCCGGCAAGAACGACTGGAGTCAAAGGAATATATCGCGTGCTTTTAACGTTTTCTCTCCGCTTTCGTCCCGACGAGCACACTGTGTCACTGCGTTTCATTTATCTAGAGCGGGTGTCATGAAACGCGTTCCCACACTCCCCGTGTATATCATGCGTGCGCTATATGCATGGCTATGACTACGCATAGCTTCCGGTAGCGCATCCGCCATTGGCTAGTGCCGCCCATTCCGGTCGCGGAACGGACGACTATTTTCGTGCCTCCCCGTGTTCCTTGTTTTCTTCGCGATGATCCATCTGAGCTCAATATTTCCTTGCTGAACAAGAAGCAAGAGTGCTAAGAAGTTGATGATGATGATACAGCCTTTATTAATCAAAAGAAAAAAATAAAAAGAAATGGGAGGGGCAAATGTCAAGGGTGGTTTCCCCATTCCAGGACACCAGTGGCCGCCGCTGCTCGCCCGGCTTGATCCAGGAGTCCCCTTTGGGTCTTCAGGTCAGTTCGGGCGAGGATGGCCTCCCAAGGCACCCCCAGCATCGTGAGTATCAGAGGCGACTGTGTGCTAAGAGGTTTATCTCCAATGAACTGGTCCTAGAATGGCACAGTTTCCTTTTAATATATAAACTCCGCACTGTGAAAGAACGAGGATTCTCTCCGAAATCACAGCAGCCTTCTACTTCCTCGCATTACTGCACTCTAATAAAAAAAAAAAAAAAAAAAAAAAAAAAAAAAAAACAAGAGTCAAAAGAGAATCACTGCACCGTGATTGTCTTCGGGTATCCATTTAACCCCTTCTGGAAGGTAGAAGCAGAAAAAGAGACTCGTGGCAGAAAGTGCATCTGATCAAAATGCCGCTCTTGATTTAAGTAAGCTATCGGTCAATAGCAGCAATCTGCTCCATGTCGAACTGCAGCCGGCACTGGCAACTTCGAAAGGAGTGCGGAGGGGCCTCTGTATGAAGAAAGAGCGCTTGACTAGAAAACTATCCACTAGCACTCCACTAGTAAGCTCTACTTATGGGTACACGACAAAAATAATCGGTTGAGCTGTTCATAGCAGCGTTTCTTGTTCGTAAAATGCGTTTTCTCAGCAAGAATGAAGGACCCATTTAATAGGAAATGATACATTTTAGATGTGAAGCATCTTATGGCGAAGCTTAATCCGGCGGTGGTGTGCCGGCGTGACCACCCTTACTGCGCATGCGCAAACCTTTCAAAAAAAATAAAAATAAAAAAAACCTCATCTCCCCCTCTCTCTCCTCTAGGCATCCCTCCCCGCGGCAACCACACCCTCACTGCGCATGCGCCTCCCCTCCTCTCTCCCTTCCTACGTTCCCCCCTCTCTCCTCTAGGCATCCCTACCCGCGGCGTCCATACTCCCACTGCGCATGCGCGTCCCCCCTCTCTCTCCTCTCCTACGCTCCCTCTCCTCTAGGCATCCCTGCCCGCGGCGTCCACACTCCCCACTGCGCATGCGCGTCCCCCCCCCTCTCTCCCCTCGCGACGCCGACGCAGGCAGCGTCTGCTAGCGAGTTTCTTGGTTGAAAAAACCGACTGCTTGCGCTGCACAACCGTTCACTGGCCACCCCGTATATATGGCAATGGATCTTGACCTCCAAGGTGGTGCCGGTGGGAGATTTCTTCTGTGCGTTGTTCAACAATAAAAATTCGCAGCGTGCGCGTTAACTAAAAGCGGACTACGGGTCTCTGTGCCCAGTCGGAGTCTTCTGTCTCTCATTGCCCATTAGCAGCGATTGGCATGTTCCAGTAGGAAACACCGCTCCATCACTGCGTGCTTTGCGCCTCCCCAGTTTTCTGTCCTGCGCAACGCTGCGATGAGCACCAGCGTCAACGCCACCGTCAATGTAAGCGTTAGCGCCCGCTGCTTCACATCTACACATGGTTCCCTTTAGCGGGAGATGGTGTAATTTTTTAAAGACGATAGTCTTTCTTGGGATACATAAACGCAAAAATTTTGGTCTGTATGTCTGTCCTGTCTGTTTGTCTGTCGGTAACCCGATTCAGCTTCTCGGCCAAAGTTTAACTTCTTTCTGAACGCCCAGCCATCTTGTACTGGTGTTCGCGTTCATATTTGTGAACATATTCGATCAAAAAAGCAAATACTACGCATTCCTGAGGCACAACATTAATATGTAAGTGTCAGGACGTGTGTTCTTTTTTAATAGCAGTTTAATATCGAGATTAGGATTCCGCATCTTGCGAAGTAGCTTTTATCTCTCGTGCATAATAGTGTTCGAAGTTCTGAGTGTCAACGAAATCCAATGAAAACCCATTTCGCGATCCTGTAAGATCATATCGAAGCGCATTTCCTTATAGTAATCTCGATGTTACCATGGATCGCCAGCTAATTGGCACGTCTGGCGTTTTGTGATTATTCCTCGGTACTAAACTGCAGGTGCACAACTGGAGTTTCATGACACTGCGTTTAACTAGCAGAAAGTCGTAGTTGTGTGACCAATTTCCACACCACCTGAACACACTGCTACGATTTCAAAAACCGACTGAACTTCTCCGAAGAGAGGCCACTCTGCTATGCCGCTTATGGCTAAGAGTGGCTTTCACAAAGTCATTTTCGTTTTGTCTAGGGATGGGCGACAACGCTCTTCACGAGATCTGCGGTACCGAGGAGACGTTGCAACATATCTTCTGTGACTGTCCTCGCTACGCTGTGCATAGACGATCCCCCCTCAATCGCTCTCGCTCGCCTTGACAACAGACCGATGTCGCTAGAAACTATTCTCCTATGTCATCCCGAAAAGCCCTCGAGAATTCAAGCAACCAAGGCATTGCTAAGTATCCTAAGGACAACAAACTAAGGACGACAGGCTTTCCTGCCCACTAGGAAGTTTCTGTCCTCAATTCCCTTCGCCTATACGGAGTAGCATGTAGGCGCCTTTATATACGTCCGCACAATTCTGCGTCCTCCAATAAAAAAGCTTTCGTTCCCTCTCTATCTCTCCATAAAGCAAAATCGTTATAGGGGCTCGTTTCTTCTGGTTTCCTTATGGTAACGTGTTTGTTATGACACTTATTCAGGTGAGGGTGCATAAGGTCAGGTTATTCATCGTGCTCTGGCCGAGCCTCCGGTGCGAACATCTTATTTCAGACTTCACACCGACACGGCCCGGGCTGATTTCGGAAAACCCGCTGCCCAGATGGTGACCTCTGCTTCGCGAGGGGCACAAAAAGCCCTCATCGTGTTTAAATGTCTGGTTTCATGTACGGCCTCCAAGGTTGCCGGACAAAGAAGCAAGTATCAGCCGTTCAAGACTGTCTGTATTTTCTGGGCTACAGTAACGTATGCGTACTTCACAGAATCTTTTGCTGGGCGAGTTCATGGTCCCTAAATGAAAGCAGAGCGCAAAAAGCACTGGAGATAGGAATACAAGAAGGTGGGACGAGTCTTTGTCCCGTCTTCTTTTCATTTTGTGTCCTGCATTTTTTGCGTTCTGCTTTTATTTCAAGATTAATGCTTACGTACACTGACCAAAGGACCCACGTACCTAACAATAACGCAAGGCACTGTTTCCCACACAACTGGTTGAACATTACGTGATAAATATAGCTTATTATTAACCTACCCCACTATCATCTATCAATCAAAACTTTCACTAGGAATCCAAGCAGAGCTGGGCTGATATACCCAGAAAAGTATTCCGGGATACAGATATCGAAATAAATGCGCTGGAAATCTAACACCCAGATACTGAAGTACACTTGTCTTTGACGTAAGGCGATATTTCGGAGATACATATGCGAAAAGACGAAAAAAGCATACCGGAATAAAGATACAGGAATACAGATACAGTTACTGGAAACGTTTTATTTCGTGGGGATGCTGGATACTCCTGAAAGCCATTTATTAAGTGCAGCACAA